>PVIW01001483.1:227080-294373 GCA_004026585.1 Noctilio leporinus | reverse complement strand
TATTTGGTTCTGTTTTGCTTGTTGTTAGTTTTGCTCATTATTGTCCCGTAATGGGTGAGTGGATGATTGGATCAAAAAATTTTGGTACATTTACACAATGGAATTCTATATAGCAGAAAGAAAGAAGGAACTTGTACCCTTTGCAACAACATGGATGGAACTGGAGAGTATTATGCTTAGTGAAATAAGCCAGTCAGTGAAGGACAAATATCATATGAAATTAAAACTTTTTAACTAATCGCAGTTTATGGTAGGTAGCATACCCTAGGCTAAAATTTCCTCTGACAAAAAATCAATCTTTACCTTAATTGAGCCTGCCTATTGCCTTTTTTGCTTCTATGATAACTACCTCTTTGAAAGGTTAGATTTCCTTTTTCTAGATCCCTCAAAGCACAGGAACAGCACCAGAGGGAGACCACAAATCCCCTCATTGTTATTGTTACTGAGTTCATTGTTGGCTGTTAACTATCGCCTATGTATGTATCTATGTAAAAGAAGTATGTGTCTATCATTTTATTTTTATCCAATTGCAGAGGTTTCTCCTCACTTTGCTTTCTCCCACCTTCCTAATCTACCACCAATGATTTTCGTATAGCCCACGTACGTCCTTTCTTTTGGTTGTAATGCATAAAATAAGGTGCAGAATTGTCATTCTCTGGAGAATTTTTTCAATCTGCTGAGATTTTGCTTCTCGGGAATTGTCATCACTTTGGCTCAAATAAACTCATAAAATATTCTTACGGGTTTGGCTGTTTTTTACGTTGACACCTTCACATGATTAACAAGTTAGTTTCCACTATTTCTCTGCAAGGCTCTCATGAATCTTTCAAACAACGACCCCAGGATTCTGAACTGGCCTTTTACTAATTCTAGGCATTGCCTCTTGATGATACAGAATACATTCTATTCTGTCAGAGATACTTCATTTCACATTGTACCAACCAGCAACTTCCAGACACTAGCATTCTTACTATCTTTCCAACCATTACTTTTTGCAAATAAATTTTTGTTGATGTTTTTTGTTTTTGTTTTCACAAGCCCACATTAAGGATGGACTTGGTCTCTGTTTTCAATTTGCATTTAAATAGAAACCCCAATTATAGCTTTTGTTAGGAATCCTGAAAGAAATACCAGGGAGGAAAGAAAGCTGACACAAGTCTTCAGAAGGGTGTGGGAGTCATGGGTGTCTCTCTAGGGCTTTGTCTTTTAACCTGGGTCTCAGGGTAACCTGCAGTAGTCTTGGCCCCTAGCCTTTCTGCAAAAAGCTTGACCTGGCTACAATAATACTGTGTTAAAGTACATGTTCATAACAAAGACACTCAACAGAGAATATTGTACCTGGTGACTAAGCCTGTCTAGTGAAATAAAATATATAAGATCATAAGTGAAATAGAGTTTCTGTACATGAGTGTGGCTCTATATTGTATAAAGAAATTCAAAAATGCTTTCCATCCTTGATGTGTTCCATTTGGGGAATTCATCCATTTCTGTCTCCACCTTCTTTAAATCTGAAAGGAAGGAAGCAAGTCGGTAGAAATTTTCTGCTCCAAAGGAAGATCAATGCTAGTAATGTTCATTTTCCTAAGTGCAGCCGTCTCCTGGCATGAAAGTTAGACAGATCTAACACAGGCTCCCTCCTGTCTTCTGCACCCAAGTGAGGGTTAAGGTAGTTCAGACAGAATTTGCTCTTCTTTAAGTGGGGACTGTATGCTATTTGATGGATCAACTCTTTCTATTGCTTCAGCGGGAACCTCAGCATCCTTTTTGGAAATGTTTCACAGCCTCAGAGCCCTTCTGCTTGCAGCCTCAGACACCCAGCTGCCTCTCACAGCAGTGTCCTGGGAAGGGCCTCATTCTTTGTCAGGAGCTCTGGAACAATACCTCAGAGGAAAGAAAGCTGGCACAAGTCTTCAGGTCCTGGGTATCTCTCGAGGGCTTTGCTTTTTTAACCTGGGTCTCAGGATAACCTGAAGGAGAATCACATAAGAATTTGTTTAAAATGTGGATTTAGGGACTCCAGCCAGACCTTTTTTTTTTTTAAATATTTTATTTATTTTTAGAAAGAGGGGAAATGAAGGAGAAAGAGAAAGAGAGAAACACCAATGTGTGGTTACCTCTCTCATGCCCCCATCTGGGGATCTGGCCAGCAACCCAGGCATGTGTCCTAACTGGGAATCGAATCTACAACCTTTTGATTTGTAGGCCAGCTCTCAATCCACTGAGCCATACCAGCCAGGGCTCAGCCAGACCTATTGAATCAGATGATCAGGGCATTTTAATTTTTATCAAGATACCCAGGCAATTTCCAGCACCTGCTAATGTTTATGAACTATGACTGTAGGAGGACTTCATAGATGCTGGGCAAAACCGTCTTAAATCCAATCAAATGAATTATTAATTAAATAAATATCTCCTTGGACTCCAATTCATAATTTTTATGTTGCAATTCCCCTTTGAAGTCCAGAGGTGCCATTTAATGAATGGTACCCAGGGACATAAACATGAATTGTTTACTTATTTTTCCAAATCCTTTTACCTTTCTCATTGAAAATGTGGTTGCAGATCATGGGGAGTCCCACCCAGTGGGGAAGAGATCTATGGTTGTTCCCAAGAAAGAATTTGTTTGCTGCCCTAAGAATGCAAGCAGGATGGAGAACCAATTTCACATTTACATTATGCTTAATAATTAATCATGGGCCCAGAAATATGCATGAGCATTGACTACAGGCATTTTCAGTCAATAAATGAGTATTTTTTGTGCCATAAATGCAGGCTTAGCCCTTACTTTAAGTAAAAGATAGTGAAAATGGAGGAAGAGGGGGTAGACAAGAACAGAGAGGAAAACACCCTAATTGGCTCTAAGGCTTCCTGTTTAAATACCATTCTTCTATTCAATAACAATAGCTAATGTCTTTTGAGTGATTCCTATTTATCATGTAACCTACACATATTAATTTCTCCAAACTGATTCCTTCAGGCAATGCTACAGGGTAGTTATTATTATTAGCTGCCTTTAATAGTTGAAAACATCTGAAATGCAGAGAGTTGTGATCAATTCCTCAGCATCAAACAGCTAATCAGTGCTCAGCCTGGTATTTGAACCATAGAATTGTAAACCAGAGACCACTATCATTTTTTTAAGTAAGTTTTTAAAATATTTTTAAAATTATTTTTAGAGAGAGGGCAAGGGAGAGAGGCAGAGTGGGAGAGGGACATCAATGTATGGTTGTCTCTCACCTGCCTCCAGCTACGGACCTGGCTGGAGACCTGGCTTGCAACCTGGTTATGTGCCCTGGCTGGGAATTGAACCAGCAACCTTTGAGTTCATAGCCTGGTACCTTATCCACTGTGCCACTAGCTAGGGCTTAGAGACCATTATCTTAAACACTCCTCCATAATTCCTCTGCCTTGAATCTTGTTTTAGAAAAAGAAACAATTGTATCTTCTAATAACTGACCAAAAATCCAATGGGTTTTATAGATAATGGGAGGTGGAAATCTGTATTATTTTATTTGCTAGGGTTCTTCAAAGAAACAGAATTAATAGGATATATGTAGGTATACTGAAGGAGATTTATTATGAAGAGTTGGCACAGGTAATTATGAAGGCTGCTCACTGGAAGCCCAGGAAAGTTGGCGGTGTAGTTCCCGCCCAAACCCAAAGGTAACTGAAGAGCCAGGGTAACTGAAGTACCAAGGCAGGAAAAGATGTATGTCCCAGCTCAAGCAAGAAAGCAAATCCTCTGCCAATTGTTCTATTCAGTCCCTGAAAAGCTTGGATGATAGCCACCCACTTTGGTGAAGTTATCTTCTTTACCCAGTCTACAGAGTCAAATGCTAATCTTCCCTAGCAGCTCCCTCATAGACATACCAGGAAATAATGTTTTACTAGCAATCTGGACATCCCTTAGCCCAGTCAAATTGACACACAAAATGAATCATCACCATGATAGACCCATATTGCATTGTCATTGAGAGTGATACTTTATATAACATATAAGGACAATGATTTCCAAGAGGTTAAGTGACTTGGCTGAGATCATCCCCAATATAGCTTTGGTGAGATCTCCATTCTTATGCCTGAAACCAGAGCCCTTTTTACAGTTTAATTTGCTTCTTCAGGTCATAAATAGCTGGTTGGGTTGACCTTTAGAAAGCTAGACAAATGCCAGATGTTAATAAAGCACCAAGGACAACAGAGGCTCTTGTAATAGTTTCCTAGGATTGTGTAGCAAAAGTTCACAAACTGAGTAGCTTGAAAGAAGATAAATGTAGGTATTCTATGACAGACTTGTTGGCTAGATGTCCAAGATCAGTGTGTTGCCATAGTTGGTTCCTTCTAAAAGCTTTAGGAAGTTCTTCAATATTTCATTTCTTTCCTAGTTTTATGGTGGCTCTAGACAGTCCTTTTGTACTCCTTGGCTAGTGGCTGAATCTATCCCATCTCTGCCTCCATCTTCAAATGGCCTTTTGTGTCCTCTTCATTTTTTGTGAGAACACCAGTTATTGGATTTAGTGCCTACCCTAAATCTAAAATGACTTCATCTTGAGATCTGTAACTTCATTACATCTGCAAAAACTTTATTTCCAAACAAGATCACATCCCCAGGCATCAGGGGTTAGGGTTAGATATTGTCTTTTTTGGGGACACTATTCAACTCTCTACAATGTCCAAATATTCTGTGTTTGCTGAGTGAATTTGCACTTTAGTGAATTCTGTGCAACATCTTAGGTGGTATTCTGATTGTGGTGAAGCTCATGGACTTTAGAGTTTGGCAGCCTTGATTCAGTACCATCCTCTACCTATGTGACCTTGGTTAAGTTTCCCAAGTTCCCCACAGTGTCACCTTTTCATTTGGGAACTCATGGTGTTAATCTTGACTTCACTAAAACCATGTGTTTTCTATTCTGTGTCAGAAAGCCTCACACATATTTATTATCACACAGTTTATACAGGTCAGAAGTTTGGCAGGGTTTATAGCTTGATCCTCTGCTCAGGGTCTCACAAGGCTGCCATGAGGATGCCCTGGGGTCTGCTTCTCACTCACAGTCTTGCTGTGGGGGGGTCTACTTCCAAGTTCATTCAACTATTGACACAACTAATTTCCTTGTAACTGTAAGTCTGAGGGCTCTTGCTTTTTTCTGACAGTTGGCCAGAGGCAACTATGAACTCCTTGAGACTGCCTTTAGCTTGTAGAGGCTGCCCAATGTGAATTTCTATTACCTTTGCCCCCTTCTATTGATTGGACACAACTTACAAGTCCCACCCACTTTCAGGAGGAGGAAATTATACAAGAACATGAACCAGAAATCAGGTCTCATTGTGGGTCACCTTTAAGTCTGTATACCACACTGAGCTATCTCATGAATTAGAATATGTACAAAGCTCCTAGTATAATGCCTAACTCCTAGTTGATAGTCATTGCATATAACTGCTGTCATTAAATGGCAGTTATAATTATTGCTGCTCTGATTTTAGTCTCCGCATAGCTCCACTCCGCATAGCCAAGTTGTGCGCTGCACAACTCCAGGGGGCACCATATACATAGAGCACAATGTGAATGGAGCCCCTAGCATACGAGAAACTCAATGGTTTTTGCTGTGATAAGAGAGGTCTCACACATTGGAACAGACCTCTGTGTAGCCTGATACTGTAACAAAACTTTCTTTGGTGGGGTCCTCATTTTTAATAGGCTCAATTTGCCCCCCCCCCCACCAGAAATAACTCTTAATAACAGAGTTTTGTGAAAAGGAAAGGTATTTTGTTTAGTTGAAGGTTATAGAAATTTTTATTAAAGGTACAATTGTGCCGTTAAATCTCATCCCTTTAAAAACACCCAAAATATACAGCCCTGCCTGATTAGGCCAGCTTCAAAACAGATAAGCAAAATATACCATCTTTCAGAAACTCAACAGTTCACAGCTTAACACTTCAATTATAAATTCAAAGTTCCTGGCAGCTGCTATACCCAATTAGGGGAGGATCTTGCCCATAATCTCCAACTCTTATACCACAGGTAATTCCCTATCTCTGGACAAGCTGCATGTCTCCCTTCCCACCTTCACTAACCCCTTCTCAAACCAGGTGAGTTTTCAGGCCTTGGAGAGCCCGGAGATTGACACCTGCCCCCTATTTTAAATCCTCTTTGATGTAGCTATACAGTAAACAGTTCTGACCACTGACAGAATTTTGCATAGCACTGTAAGGCTTTTCATCACAATTCTCTGGGTAAGACCCTTCTTATTTTCTTGCCTAGAAAAGGACAAAGGTTGGTCCACTGAATCTCACCCTACCCCCATCCCCAAACTGCAGAGTGGGGGATTTTGGCTTTCTCCCATTCTGTAACAATGCAAACTAACTGATTTAGAAGTTGGAAAGCATTGGTGTTTGGTTGAGCAGTAATGGCATATCTCATTTAGTGCTGGACTCTGCGTGCTGACTTTTAGAACCCCAGTTAGCTAGCACAAGGCAGTGAATGCTGTCTTTTGCTGTCCACACTAGCAGACTGTAACTCCTCTTCCCGAACTTGAGAGGGTTTGCCAGTTCTTTCACTTGTTTTCCTTGCAGTGTTTTCTCACAATTAGCATCCTTTGTTTTCCTATGTCTGTGGTTGGACTCTCAGCAAAGAGTTGACTTCTTTTTCAAAGGATAAATGAACTTGTGATTCTTTTACTTGCTGCTGTTGAATGTGAATTTTATAAGCACTGTAGGCTCAATGAGTGCTGGGTAAATTTAGGCCACATTTAATGTTACATTATCTACTACTCCAAAAATCTGAAAGCCTTCTGATAAGGTAGATACATCTCCTGTAATTGCCTTATTGTTCAGTGACTAGGTAATAAATTAGGAAGCCAGCATTCATCTCAATAGGGAGTATGCTATCCTAACAGTGCCACAAAACACCAATATTGTTAACTTTCCCATTTCCAGGTGTTCCTTCTGTGACAGTAAGCTAGGGGTCCAGCATTTCTGCATTTCCTTGTGGTTATTGATGGTGATGGCTAACCAGAATATACCCAAATCATTTAAGTAGAGATTAATAAACGGATTGCTTACAAATGTATGGGTGAAGGTATAGAAGGAACCCAGAGAAAGTACAGTATTCAAACTGGAATTTTTATGACTCCTAACCCTGGAGAGCATATGAGAGAATGAGCAAAAGGGATAGGAATAAACTGGCTCACAATGAATTTTAGAATAAGTACTCTGACCTCCTTCTTCTCCTCCTCTCTGTTTGCTGGCCTCCGCTCTCTATTGGCTCAGCCCAACAGTCTGCTAGAAGCTGTATCCTATTGATGATGCCTGCTGCTGATCCTCCATAGTGCAGTGTGAAGAAAGATTGAGGGTGGGTCTGCTGGGTGCCCAGATGATGACAGTACGTCCTCTGTCCATCACCCCTTCACTGCTTCCTTCCAGCCAAAAAAGACAGTAGGGGGCCAGGAAAGTGGTCAGTATCATAGGTATCAAAGCCTCATAGTTGAGCCTGTGTTTTGGATTCCAGTAAAAGCCCAGCTACCTATTAACTGTGTGGCTTTAGGCAAGTGACTTAACCTCTTTGAGCTTTCATTTCTTTACCTATAAGATGATATAATTAATACTCACACTTACCTCTTACATTAATGTGGCAAATATTCCAATCTCCATCCCATTCCCTAAGCTCTTTTTCTCCATACCACATATCATCTAAATACTCTATTTTTACTTATTTATTGTCTCAAAGCCTTCACCATCTAACTGGAGTGTGAGTTTCATAAAGTCATGGATTTAGGTATATTTTATTCACCAACAACACCTCAGTGGTAAGAGCCATTACTGGCATAGAGTAGACAATCAATAAATATTTGGGGCATCAATAAATGAGACAGTGTTCTTAGCATAATGCCTAGAATATATTAAGGGCTTATGTGTAATCAAGTATCTGATAGTATCTCAAAGTATACTATCAAGTATATCAAAGTTTATTTTAAACACATAAAGTACAGGGTGTGTGCGATCAATTGGCAACATTTTAGTAAAATAAACAACATATATAACCATAAAAGTGTTATATTAAATAAATGTAACCACAAAAGCATTATATTTTGAAATCAATTTATTCTTATATGTAAATACATAAACATAGTCATTATTTTTTTTTAAATTTTATTGTTGTTGTATTACATCCATCCCCTTTTTGCTCCCCCCTGTCCCCCTCCCCACCCACCTATTCTCCCCCAAACATAGTCATTATTTTTTAAATTGTTCAAAAAAGCCTCCATTTGCTACAACAATAGAGTCAATTCAACTTTGGAATCTTGAGCACTTTTTCATTAACTTTTCTTTATCCATGGACATGATAATATTTCAATCTTAGCTTTAACAGCCTCTTCATTGGAATGAGATTGTTTATTAACTTCTCTCTCACAAATGTTCCATACATAATAGTCTAAAGGATTTGCATCTGGTGAACTAGGTGGCCAGATTTCCTTTCATCAGAATTCAGGAACATTGACACTGAGAAATTCTTGTACCTTTTTGGCTTTATGTGCTGGTGCACCATCTTGTTGGAAAATCAAATGATATCTATTTGCGACTTGCTTCATCCATGGTACAACTACTTCTCTGAAAACTTCTAGGTAAACATCCTGGATCTTCATTAATGATCTCCTGGATTCTGTGTATAGTATCTGGACTTGTACAATCCTTAATACCTTACACATTTTCCTTGTTGGTGCAGCAACATCAGGATCAGCCTCATACACCTTCTTCATGTTGTAAACTGTACATAAAGGGATGTTATCGAAGTCCACAATTTCCTTAGCAGTTTGCCCTGCACACAGTCCTGAAATTATGGTTGCTCTAACATCATATTCCTTCAACATGATGGTTGCTCTCAGAATTTAATACTTTAAGCAACTCTGAGCAACTGATGTCACCTTGGGGTATATGGCCTGTTTGTTCTAATGTGTATAGAGTGTCCTTTCTTCCAATGTGTATATAAGACTGTCCTTGCTGTAAACCAGGTGCACACCATTGTGGGGGAGAGCTGAAAAACCATGCATGTTCCAGCTGACACTCTCAGTACCTGGCCCTGTGGAAGCAGAAGAGTGGGTATAGAGATGCCTGGACTCTCTCCAGTCCTTAACCTAAGTGCAGCTGTGATAAGGGTGGGCCAACTGAGCGTGAGCACACCAACACTCCTAGCTGCCTGGCCAGCAGTGTGGTCATTAGCCTGCTGCTTGCAATAAAGCATACAAATCCTCCTGAAGGCTCTGCGTAAGTTCCTGCTTGTCACCAGACCAGACGCCTCCCCACTATCAGAACTTGCTGGTCCTGGACCCAAAGTACTGCTGCTTGGTAAATGGCATGGTCAACAGAAAGGCGAGAAGCTAGGACCTGACAGCCGTATCTCAACCTTAGCTCAGAATGTCATATACATGTTATTTTAACTTGTAGTCACTGAATCTTTCATAGATGCAGGATCCATGACTATCTCCTGTATGTGGGGTTTCCATAAGTACATATGCAATTAAATTTGCTTATATTCTTCTGCTAACCTGTCTCATGTTAATTTAATAATTAGACCAGCCTGAAGAACCTAGAAGGGTAGAATAAAATGTCTTCCATCCCTGCAGTCCTTACCATGAGGCACGTGTCAGAATTTCTCTGTAGTCAAACATTGATTTTAGGTGCCACAGGCAGATAGAGTTAATGACATCTGCAGTAACTCGAGAGGCTATGGGCCTTCAGAACCTTTTGGAAACTAGCAGGAAAGAATTTTTTAGGCTTTTGAAAGGTAATACAGGTTGTGTACTTATTTATACATTCCTCCCTCTCAGGGAGCTGAGAACTCCCTTTGTCTTGAAGTTGTAGAAGACACAGCTTTGTAGTCTGAAGGAACATCTGTGCATATTTAAGGTAAAAATGCCATTTAGCTCTTCTTCCCTTTAAGAACTGGTAAAAGAGAATATACATCTTAGGGCCTCAATGTTTAAATGCTTCTTCTGGGTCCCCTGAGTTCTTAAAAGTAGCATTTCAATCTGGAGCTCTCTATCCCATGCTGATACACAAAAAATAAACAGATAAATAAATAAATACCCTTGTGGCTCTTTTTTATTTCTATTTTTCATTTAGACTTGGAGCATCCTCCTTGCAGGTATTCCCCCAGGACATGCTAATCTGTGTTTCTGTTGTTGCTGGAATGTGATTGTTCCTCCTTCCTTCCCCCAAGCCTCTGGCAGATTATTAGGCAGTTTTTCCAGCAGCTGCTCACCCACCACCCACTGTTATTAACCTGTGAATACCTAATCCCAGGAACCCTTCCTCTACCCACACCAGTGTTTCTCACACTTGAGTTTGTCCCAGAATCACCTGGGAAACTTGATGGGCCCCACCCTCAGAATTTCTGAACCCATAGGCTTGAGTGGGGCTCAAAATTTTGCATTTCTAACAAATTCTCAAGTTGTGCTGACACCACTAGTCTACCATGCCTCTGTGGAAGCAAATTTGTTAATGCAGCCTGTTGTTAACAGGCTAATCTCCTTAAAAAATGTTTCTACTCTTCCTTTCTTTTAATAACAACCTAAGCAAATGCAGAGACCTTTTTGACTTCTTTGTCTTTGTTCACAGCTGTGTCCTCACTGCTCAGAATGGTGCCTGACTTACATAAGGGCTCCCTGACAAAGGTGGTGATGTCATCATCATCTGGCTTCCCTGAGCCTGGAAGGGAAGTTCATTCATCTTTGTAACTCAGAGCCCTTGTAAGGACTGGGACACTGAAGTCTCCTGGTAAATGTTTGTTCTGCTGAACTGAGCCCATTTCAAGGGCCAGAATCCCAATTCTAAAGGATGAGAGCTATGTGGATCCCATAATAGATTATTTTGGTGTGTAAAATAATAATCTAATGCTACTAGTATTAATAGTGACAATAATTGCAATTTCCTAAAATGTCCCCCTGAGTTGCTGCTTTGCTGGGATGGCTCTTTACTCCCACCCCAAACTCTAGATCAGTGATTTTTAAGTCACAGGAATTTGTAAAATGTGCAATACTATTCAGAAGCAATGACCTCTTTTCCCTTAGATTGGCCAAGAGAAAAATGGCAACAGCCAACACAGCAATGGCTGTCCTGTGTGAATGAGTCAAAATTATACCTTTTTGTTGTTATTGTTCGACCAGTCAAAAATTAGGTATGTTTTTGTTGTGCTGCCACATTTTAGTAATTAGTTTGTAGTTAGTGTGCCATGAGATGAAAAAGGTTGTAAATACTGCTCTAGATTTATAATTTCCCCCTTTGGTTGAAGCCCCAGCTGATTGGGAGTGGCTGGGTTCTCTGCTGAATGTTTTTAATCCCTTCAGCAGATGGCATAATTCTTAGTGTGTGTGATTAGGGCTCTCTACGTTAGATGCACACTGGCACCATAGGAGGAGTTAGAAAAGACTGGAGCCTGGATACTACCCCTAGAGTTTCTAGTTTAATTGGTCTGAGGTCCCCTGGACATTGAATTTGTAAAAGCAACAGCAAAGGTTATGAACCATTGGATGAGGAGTGGAGGGGTTCGGGAAGAACAAGACGGGGAGAAGAAAGGAGGAGAGGGTCTTCATCTCTGGAGCTAGCAAGTGGCACTTTCAGAGCAGAGATAGTTGCATGTTTTGCCACCCCAAAATTTGTCTTTTTGGTATAAGGATTAATTTGGGGCTAAAGGGAATCAAAATTCAGCAAATTCAGGAAAAACTCCACCTCCTCCCTCAACTGCCTAAATTTAGACTGGAAAGGGGATGTATACCAGGAAGACACCTGTTACCAGAGATACCTTTAAACCTAAGAAACTTATCTGCATAACAGGGAACCTATGTTTTCCAAACATCTCCTCTGCCTTCCTGTGAATGATCTTCCTCCCCTGGTATCACCACACTCCTACCTTAGCTTAAGACAGTATAAAAGCCTCAATTGCCTGACTGCTTTTGATTTTCTATATATTTATGGGACTCATGTGTGTAGGAGATTTGTAAGTGTTCTTCTTGTTAATTTGTCTACTGTCATTTGATTATTAGGCCAAAGAACCAAGAAGAGTGGGAGGGAAAAGTTTGCAACCCAGCACAGAATGATGAAAGGTAAACTGGTAGCATAGACTCTTGAGGACAGAACCTTGAACTCAGCAACAAGCCTATTTCAATGTGTTAATTATGCACTGTCTTTTCTTCTCTAATCATTTTACTTGAGGCAACCTTGTTGGCCAAGGAGATTATAAATTGCTTGGGATCAGCCACATATTAGTTGCTTTGTACCTCCGAGATTTCTAGTGGCATTGTCTTCATGTGTGATTCTTCCAAAAAGTAGCCCTCAAATAATTGAAGAAGCACAATGTTAGAATGGGAAGTGAAAAGGTGCAGTTTGTCAGTCAATACCAGTTGTATGTATCTGTTTCATCATTTCAAATCATGTACTTTTCCTCTATTATTTTAAATGAAGAGAGAGAGAGAGAGAGAGAGAGAGAGAACAATAACAACCAAAAAATTGGACACTTACTATTACCACAACCACCATCATTATAACAGAAACAGAAACGCAGCCCAGTGGAACATCCATTGTCAGATAGCTAGGAATCAAGTCCCCAAAGCAGATGTCATCTTACGTCATGGGGGAGTAAAGATGTTCACAGTGCAGCAGACCTGCACACCACACACACACACACGTGCCATGTGAGCAGACACCGGTGAGGTAGGGAGAAGTGGAAAGAGAGCATGTTTCCTCTAATCCCTATTCTAGTGTTTTATTCACAGGCTCACATTGCAACCCCTCAATATTTTATTAAACATATCTGCCCTCCTGGACATCCTGCTACCTTCAGAGCAAACAGAGTCCATGCTTGGAAGTTAAGTGTGTTCTTACAACTGCTTAGCTCCTAATGTTCATCATGGAGAAGAACAATGAGTGCTGAGGTAAATTAGAGACAGGAAGGTGCAAAAAAAAATACATCTCTGTAACTTGGAAAGGGATTTAGCTCATATTTTTAAGTTGTGATATGAATGTGGAGAGGGTCAGGATACCAAAGCAAGTCACAGTTGTCAAGATGACAATCCACGTGCTATACTGATGGCTCCACCAGGTAAACAGAAGCCCTCTGGTGCAGATCCAAAGTGGGCTTTTCTGTATTCTAAGCAGTTTTTGACACAGTGTTTTTGCTTTATTGCAAACCACAATGTTTTCAGAAGGCTTAAAAATCCAGTTATGACTGTAGCTGTGAGGGAAAAGGTCTGCATGGTGCCGGGGAAATTTAATTTTAAGCTTAAAAAACGAACAACCAAATTCAATTTTTCTCACATTTAGGGATTCTTAGAGTTATATCCAGCTTGCATAACTAGTATATTAGAGAATGTGTTACTACGGGGTTATTTTTTAAACACATTTATTATTTATGAAATGCAGAGGAAAATAGTTAGAAATGATTGTTTCATGGAATATCCTGTAGCTTTTTTTTATTGTAGTCAAAGAAATTGCTCTTGCTGTTTTAATTCTAACATTAGAAGTTAAATCTCTTTTCATCCTGACCTACATTTTTAAAATGCTACTTTAGCTTTATTATGGGGACCAGAAAATGAGGTGTTGGAAAATGCCCACTGCAAGTTTCTTACCCTTGGTTTATATATAGGTAGTCAAACTGATTCTTGCCAACCTGTCCAGGAAGGTTTAGGCGGGGAAATGGAGTGAGATCGTGCTCCTGTTCTATCAACATTGTGCATAATCCTTAGCTTTGGAAGCAAATCTCCCCTAGCCAGCTACCTTCTGCTCTTAAGTGACAAGATGTTTCTTTTCTGCCTCTCACTATACTAGAGAAACGAAGAGGAGAAATGAGATATTATTACATATCTGACAAAGGATTAATGTCCCTTATATTAAATATTTATATAGTGAACTCTAAAAAACAACAACTAGACAAACAGCTTGATTCAAAAATGGGCAAAGGGATAGAATTGACATCTGTCCAGAGAAGATATGAAAAAAACCATTAAGCACATGAAAAGATGTTCATCATTATTAATTACAAACTGAAAGCATGAAACACCATATAATACCTATTAGGATGTGTATTGTAAAAGAAAAACAAGCTGAAATTAAGTCTTGGCAAAGATGTGGAGAAATTGGAATCTTATGCCCTACTGGTGGGAATGTTACTAGTATGATGTTTCCTTAAAAAAATTTTTATTTTACCATATGAATCACCAATTCTACTTCTGGTTATACACCCAAAAGAACTTAGATCAGGATCTCAAAGAGATCCTACATATGTAGCAGGATTTTACACAATAGCTTAAAATGTTCAACCAACCCAGATGTTCATCATAGGATAAACAAATGTGTTACATTCATACAATATTCAGTTTTAAAAAGGAAGGAAAGTCTGACATACCTTTTGACAGAGGTGAAACATGGAAACTATGCTAAGGAAAGTAAGCCAGTCCCCAAAAGGCAAATGATGAATGATTCCATTTATGTGATGTACCTGCAATAGTCAAATTCATACAGATAGAATGGTGGTTCTTGGGGACTAGGAGGTGGGAGTGGGGAGTTGTTAAATGAATGTACAGTTTGAGTTTTAGAAAATGATAAAAGTTCTGGCATGGGTGATGGTGGTGGTGGCACACCAATATGGACGTGCTTAATGCCGTAAAGCTGTACATTTAAAAATGTATTGAATAGTGAATTTCCCATTCTGCCTGTGTTACACAAATTAAAAACTGTATTACCAGAAATTGAGAAGTATCTTATCATTTCGGCCAGGAAAACTGTCAGAGGAAGATGCCTATTGCCCAGACAGCAAGTCGGGGGCTTCAGGGGGAGCAGCAGTGGCCTCCTACCCATAACCAGCACTAAGGTGGCTACTGCAGAAGTCACCTGGCAGCAGATGCTCCAGGCCCAGCCAAACCTCCAGATGGCTCCAGCCCCAATTCTCACCCCCACCTCAGTCTTCAAGTCCTCCACTTGAGACCCTTGACTTGGTGGACCAATGACCATCTGCCTATGCCATATTCTGTCTGATTTATGACCCATAGAAACTATGAGATGATAAATGATTATGGTTGTTTGAGCCACTAAAAGGTTTGGGTTAATTTTTCTTACAGTAATAGGTAACATCATAGAACCAATCAATATATGCAAACAATATAATCACCTGCCATCTTTGAATATTTGGAAACAATAGCTTATCACCAGCATACATGCACACACACATAAGCACACACCACAGGTTTGCCAACATCTTATTTCTGATTTGACCTGCTTTATTTCAAGGTGATGAACAGTTCTGAGAATCAAAGTAGCAGCTAAGTGAGACATCCACATTTTCTTAAGCGGAAGGTTGGAAAGAGCCTCATGAAGAGGCTGGGTGGGTTGGCAAATGGAGAGTGAAGGGGCCTGCGGCCTGCCACAAGATCTGCAGGGTTCTCTAAGCCGGGGCACCTCTGGTAGAGATCCTAGACAGCTGGGATGTTATCCCGCACATCAGCTGCTAATGGAACCCTTGGGTTTGGGTGACTGGGGACCAATCTGTGCCAATGTGTAAATATGTCTGCTTTGCTTACACTCAGGCACTGATTGCATATCTGGGGGTTAATGAGCTAAGTTTGAATAAAGGCAAGAGGGTGTTTTCTCAATGCACAAGGGTATTCTGCCTGCATCAGGCTGACTCCCGGCATTTCCTGAGATCTGAGGTTTGCTTTCTACTCTGGGGGTTCAGTTCTCACGCACCTGCTGGATGCTGGCCTTAATTTGGCATGTTGCAGTTATTGTGAGCTATAGAAGAATATTACCTTAAGGATATTCTTTTGAATATTAAATTAGAATAAATTAAGGCATGCTGCATATTAAGCCTTAATCAGAGTTGAGTAATTGCTTTCCGTTTTATGCTAGTAAGTTTGTTGAAAATGCAAGATATTTGTTTTAATTACCAAGTTTTTGAACTGGCTCCCAACAACAGGGTGCCTAATCCAAAACAAACAAAAACTTTTTTGTGACTTTGTAAAATTTAAGTAACACCTAATCAAATATAATTTATGCATATTTCTCCTATTATTATTTATTACTTTCTTCCTTCAGCCAATATTGACTGACTCCTCACTAAGGGTTATCGTGTGAAATGATCTGGAGATGGTATTGACAGCTACATTTTTTAATGCTTAATCACTTCCTGGTTCCTTCAGTCTAAGCATTTGACATACATGTAAAATGTATATAGTAGCACTGCAAAGCAAATGGAACCCATCACACCCATTTTATAGATTCAGAACTGAGTCTCAGAGAGGAAAATGTCAAATTGATAATTAAATCAAATCTTAAATTCTTTCTTTTTTTAAAAAAAATATTTTATTTATTATTTCCAGAGAGAGAGGAAGGGATAAGGGCAGAGAGGGAGAGAAACACCAATGTATGGTTCGGCTTTCACCTGCCTCCAGCCACGGACCTGGCTAGAGACCTGGCTTGCGACATGGTTATGTGCCCTGGTTGGGAATCAAACCAGACACCTTTGGGTTTACAGGCCGGCACCTTATCCACTGTGCTACCAGCCAGGGCTCAAGTCTTAAATTCTTTATTCCATTCTCTACTGATAATGCAAAGCTGATAAAAAGCCACTTTAGAGCATATAATGCTTAGAAAAGATGGCTTTTGGAGTTAATTTTAAGCTGAAAATTTCAAGACCCACCAGATGATAATGTTTTCTTTTGTGTTACCTAAACACATGATATTTTTCTCAACTTTTGTTCTGAAAAATTCCAAATATATCTATAAAAGATTAGAGAGAAAAGTGTAATGAAGTGCCATGTGCATATCACCCAGATTTAACAATTACCAACAAATGAGCAATTTTTTTAACCCCCATTCACTACTACTCATCCTCACAACCACCACATGTGAAGAACAATTTTTTTTCAAGAGATCATCTTTTGATTGATATTTTATTGTGTATTTCTAAAGTATAAAAATTTTAACATGATGATTTATTTTTCTCTTTTCTCTTTTTAAAAAGATTTTATTTATTATTTTTAAAGAGAGGGGTAGGGAGAGAGGCAGAGAGGGAGAGAGACATCAATGTTTGGTTGCTTTTGCCTGCCTCCATCTGCAGATCTGGCTGGAGACCTGGCTTGCAACCTGGTTATGTGCCCTGGCTGGAAAATTGAACCAGCGACCTTTGGGTTCACAGGCTGGCATCCTATCCACCATGCCACCAGCCAGGGCCTTAACATGGTGATTTCTTGATGAAATATCTGACCAACTGATATGGCTAATAGAAGTTGAATAAAGTACATTGGATTTCCTTTAGGAAAGCTTCATTAATATGGACTTTACTATTTTTGAGTTTTAAAAGTGTTGACCATTCACCTGTTGGTAGAAATGGGAGCTAGCTAATAGTGCTATTGAAATCTCTGGGCTTCTACTTACATGTATGAAAAGACTGTGTTTAAACACCTTGAAAAAGGAATCTACTTATGGGCATCTTGAACTACTTAAGTTGATGGTTTAAAAAAAATGTATGAATTCATGTCTCTAGTACAGAATATCACCTATATTTCTCAGATTGACTGCTGTTTTATAAATCCCAGGTTGTTTACAAATATTTGTACAAGATGGAGCAAAAGTAGGGTTACAGCTTTGAATACATGAAATAGAGTTTATTTTTGTATTATCATTTAATAATTATTCTATTTCATGTCCATATGAGCAACTGTAAACCTACTTTTACCATACCCTGTATGAATCACTTCTAAGAGAACTATAGCTGGTGGCAATTTCATAATGAAAACACTAAGTATGCCTACACTCAAGTTGTAGCAGGGAGTAAGGTTTGTCTAGGATTGCTTAGGGATGGTTCTTTGCAGATATTTACTTGGTCTTAAAATAATTGAGTTTGTCCACAAATCCAAAGTGTCAAACTATTAGATAGAATACCAAACACATGTAGTCCTTCCATGAGCTATATGATATCAAGTTTAGAGTTGAGTAACTGATTACTCTGGATTTTTCTTCTTTATATAGTATTGGCACTTGGACTCGTCATATTTGCCTTCTTGTAAATCCATTTCATAGCCTGTGATGGCCCATTAAGGCTGTACAATCAACTCCTCTTAACATCCTTGAACTCTGTGAAGACTGAAACTTGCACAGAAAATGTGAACTCCTTGCATTATCTTAAAATTAAAGCAGGACAAATGGAACTTTTCTCCATAATTTTGGAGTCATAAGACAAAGGAAAGGCTGTTGGGTTAATAACTTGAAAAATCTATATTGTCTCAAATTTTTTTTTTACTAATTCTATGGATGAAGCATTTATCTCTTTGAGCTTCATTTTTTTTTTTTTTCTAGAAAATGAGAATAAGAGTACATACCCTATCTCCCTCATTTAGTCACTGTGAGCATCACAGGTAGGATGGGTCCTTGAATGCTTTTTGGCACCCATGGTAGACATCACTAATAGATCATTTCATCTTTCCATTAAGCCTGGATGTAGTTTTAATGATTAGATAGCCCTTCTTGCTACTGTTTCTAATAGTCATCACCAATCAACTAGACATAGACTTTAGGATGGAACAAATTTGTCATCACTCCACTGAGTTAAATGATATGCATATAAGGGCTTTCTATGAAAACCCCTTTTCAAAGTATTTGAAAACCCTATTTTCAAAGTACTACACCAGTCTGAGTCATTGTTGTCATTATTATTATTATTTTTTACCATCAGAGATTCACTAAAAGCAATTACCAAGTTTGGGGAGACACACTTTTACCCAGAAGATACCAGTGACCTTCTCCTTTCTAGGTCCTGACCTCGAGGTTACCTTCTCAGATTGTTTTAGAGCACTTTGTCTCATCCTGAGCTCTAGACCATCAACATGCTACTAGCTCCCCTGTTTTGTTTAATTTCTTGTGTACATATCCAGCAGTATGCTGGGGGAGAGACAGGGTAATACACAAACTATAAAAAAAAAAAAAAAAAAAAAAAAAAATTGGTTTTCTCTCTTTCTGCAGTAGCAAACACCTAAATCAAATCAACAGTTGATTTCTGGACAATGATTTAGCTTTTCTATTCTTTGATAGCCTCATAAGTACAATGAAAATAATATTGAATCCATATCATAGTCTTGTCATGAACATTAAATGAGAAATAAAGTGTTGCCCTTACAAGTAGGGCTCAGTTGGTTGGAATGTTGTCCCATACATCAAAAGGTTGCTAGTTCAATTCTTGGTCTGGGCACTTGTACGAGACAACTGATCTCTCTCTCTCTCTCTCTCTCTCTCTCTCTCTTTCTTTCTCTCTCTCCCCCACCCCACCCCTTTCTCTCTATATAAAATGAGTAAACAAGACCTTGGGTAAGGATTAAATAAATAAATAAAGTGCTTAGGACATTACCCAGAAAATAATAAGGGGTCAGAAAATATACTTACTACTGTTGCTATTGTGATTTTTGCTTTTCTTTTCATCATTGTTGTTGGTAGTGGTGCCTAAAATCTCTGAGCCCTGCCAGTGATATGGGGATGTACCAAAAGGATTAAATGAGGTACAAACTCAACACTCTAGCATTCCTAGACAATCAGTTAATGTTCCTTTGCTTTCTTTGCAGCTTTTCCTGGCTATCTTCTGGTGTTTGGTGGGGTTGTTTAAGTGTGAACACCCAGCTTTTATAGTGGGGGTTTTAGAGCTGTCCTCTGCATTGAAGGACAGGAAGTGGGAAATGGATATTTTGTCCTGGAACACCCTCCTACATCACTGTAGTGACTTTTTTTTTTTTTGGGGTTGGGGTGGGGTGGGATCTGCCTTGATATGTGCTGAGCTCTGGACAGTAGCTCTAGCATGAATTTTGTCATTTTCCTATCATATTACTGATGGACCTATGGCCCAGAAAATTGTAACAACCTGCGAAGGTCACACCACCAGTTAGTGGCATAGCTGAAGTAAGACCCCAGGCTCCTAATCACTGGCAGACTCTTTTTGTGGGAGAGTAATGTATTTGAACTATTAAGTTTTGAAATTTGATGTATGAAAGTCATAGCTTTTCCTTCACTTCTCAAATAAATATCCCAGTCTAGAAGATAATACAAGTCATTATTTTGGGCACATTTTGTTTGAAATGACAATAAAATAAATTACCCAGAATCACAAATATTATAGAATTTGGTACAGAGTTTTACTTAATTATTTATATAACATAGATGCTCACTATATATCATAAACATCTATTTTTATCTAGGTTAATGAATGCACTCTGTTCTGCATGGAATTTAAAACAAGTTTCAGAGTTTTTCATTAAGAAAATTTCATGTACATGGTGGAAGACAAATGTCAAGGTTACTGGTAATTTACTATCTATTACTGAATTCCATCCCATAAATATATTATTTAATCAAAACTCCTGTTGAAATGAGACAGTCAAATGGCATGGATAATATTTCAAGTTTGCATAATTTATATCATACATAGCATTTACTTTAAAAAGGTGAAGTAGTGAAGGGAGCTTGAGCATGAGGTCCTACTTGCTGCCCTTTGGGAAGGGGCTACTATGAATTGTAACCAAGCTGAAATCTGGGAGCTCTTTCAAAGCAAAGGCTCAACTGCAACCCATTTCCTCAGGCAATTTCTGAAACTTAATGATTCAGGATCAGCTAAAGCCTCCTTTAATCTCCTATCTGTCCACACAGCAAAAACTGATGAGCAGGTGATGATAATGATGATTCAGGTCAATATTGATGAGTGGAAAAATAATTCTTTGAACTTTTAATGAAATTTCCCTACATCTAATCCATTCTCTTGGAGAGAACCAAAAAGTTGAATATTCAGTCATCTTCCCAGACAATGACTTGGACATTGTGTGCATATGTGTGTTAGTGTAGGTGTGTCTATTTAAATTGATAATCAAATCATCTTTACAATATTATCTTATTATAGGCATTTCTCCTATTAATGTCTTTTAAAGGATGTCTGCAACAGCTACCTGATCAGTAGGCCCACCATTACATGAGGAAGCATGACACAATATCAAGTTCCCAGTTTATGCAGCCAAAGAGATCTGAGTTCAAATGAGATCTATACATGTGTTTGTGTATGTACCTATGTATCATCTATCTTCTATCTATCTATCTATCTATCTATCTATCTATCTATCTATTGAAACTAGTCTGGTTTCCAGCAAGAAGCTCAGTCATGAGCAACCTCAGTTTACTCACATGTAAAATTAGAAAGTCCCTAATTTGAACTATGCAAGAAACCAACCCCTCTAACATATAGTAAACACATCATAAACCTTAGATCTTCTCTCCTTTGCCAGCGGGGCATTGTGCTGGTGAATTTCTTGAAGATTCTTGCCTATGCCCCCAGTAGACTTGGAAATTTTTCAAGAATTCTCCTACCTGTTCAATAAGACTCCTCTACAGCCCTTCATACCTGTCCATTGCAATAAGAATGAGTTTGCCTATAAAGCAGATCTATTGTGGAGATAAAGCTGATGGTAAGAAAGAATGATAGACAGGTATAGAGAAATGAATTTGGTCTGGTAGGTCTGAGAAAAGTGCCAAGAGATGAAAGGCTGATGAAACTATACACTCTATAGAGGTGGGTCCAACAGATCAGGATGAGCTTTTAATTGACCTGGCAACACCTCCACTCCAGGCTACTTGGTGATTAAGATATAATGGATATTTGAGGGTAGGGGAAGATGCTAGGGCAGAATTGAAATCTGGATGGGATGGAGAGGAAAAAAGTGGGATGTTGTCTGACTTTTATGTAAGCATGAGACTGGGGAGTCCAAGAGCACTAGTGACTGATGAAGGACTCTCTTGAGAGACAAAGACTCTCCAAGAGGGAAAAGAAAATAATATTATATATTGTTTCCAAGTCATTTCATGGAAGGGTGGCTGACTTTGAGTGGGTGTTGAGGGGGGTAGTTCTGGGTGGGCATCATGTGGTACCAATGATCTGAATGAAGCATGTCACAGGACAGCCCTGTGTTACTGTCCAGGGTGAAGGTGGGAGCTCAAAATCACCACTCACCTTTTGGAGATGTTTCATAGCAAAAGAAAGCAAACTGGAATCCCCAAACCTCCTTCTACTCAGGAGCCAAATGAGGAAGTGAGGAAGCTGGAATAAGATCCCTGAATGCCTTTATGCTAGATACTCTTGGTGCCCAGACCAGATCTTACTGAGCTGGTGTACCCATCCCCTACCTACAATTCTTATTCCTTGCTAATAGTTACCAGCTTTCCCCTCTCCACAGAACTGTGGTTTGTTAAATAGCTAAGAGGAAAAACCTTACCCTTCCCAAAGGGGCAGTCAACATTCAAGGACTGATCCAGGTGCAAAAAGGCTAGGGGTGGAATAATTGCAGAGCATTTGACTACAAAGTCTCAAACTTATGGAACAGCTGAGACTGGACTCTTCTTGAAGCTGTCTCCTTGCTGCCTTCTTTCCTGCTCTACCCTGTTTCTCTCACTCCCTTATAGGTGATGGTGGCTTGGATCAGAGTGGTAGTAGTGAAAGCAAAAACAAGTGTTCACATTCTGGTGTATTTGGGAGATCTCCTTTTAGGAAATGTGCACCCTAAGATTCTCCTAGATTTCAGGTTCAATCTTGAGTTTTTCTAGGGGGTCTGGCTATCCATCTCAGTCTCAACAGTGTGAGAACGCCTACACAGTTTCTATGGCTCATACATGGTTTCCTGTGTGTGCACCCTTTCTGCTCAAGTTTTTGTATACTTGGATAAACCCCAACACCATAGCTACCTTGTGCGCAAACTGGAAAAAACAAAAACAAAAAACAAGATCCTGAGGCTTTGGCTATGATTTGTCAGATTGCAATTAACAGCTCCAATTGATTGGTGATGGCTGATTCCTGGGTGGGTATGAATTTGCAGCTCTCAGCCATTCTGTCTAAGAATGAGGGCAGGCAGAGAAGTGGCTGACTACGGTATTGAGTAGTCTTTGCTTCTCCTGGGTGAAGTGGGTCATGACTTTTGGCAGCATTTATTCTTATCTTAACATTCTGTATCCCGTGTTCTAATGCATTATTCAGACTTTGAGAGGACAGAGCAGAGGCCAGCTCTGCACCCAAAGATCTTTTACTGGGGTCAGGCAGAGGTGCAGGTGTAGTAAGTAGGGATGAGAGTGTGGACGGAAGAAATTTGTGACCTCAGGCTGCTTAGCAAAGCAAATTAGTGGGGAAGTTCTAGCTTCAGCCACTTGCTTGTCACCTGTCCTTGGGCCAGTCATGTAACCTCTCATAGCCTATTATGATGGTGATAATGTGTGTACCAGAGGTCTCAAACACAGGTGCTTACCCAGTATCAGGCAGTTAATCAAATCAGTCAAAGTTGATCAGCTAATGACCTGGACAATGCATGCCATTTCCAAATGTTCATACAGCAATGTGGGCCCAATAGTACCAGTTGTGTGTTTCTTTTCTTTTTTTAAAATTTTTAAAAAGATTTTATTTATTATTTTTAGAAGGAGGGGAAGGAAGAGGGGGAGGTATATATCACCTGCCTTTCATCTGCCTCCAGCCACAGACCTGGCTGGAGACCTGGCTTGCAACCTTGTTGTGTGCCCTGGCTGGGGAATCGAACCAGCGACCTTTAGGTTCTCAGGCTGGCACCTTCTCCACTGTGCTACCAGCCAGGGCCTTTTTTAATTTTTAAAGAAAAGCTAGATATTTGGATTTTTAAAATGAAAAATTTACTAAATCACATTTTGGGAAAACACTATATGGCCAACCAGCAAATCTATAACTGATGGGCAACCAGTTTGCAACTTGCATGCTCACTTTTATAACGCAGCCTGTTAGTAACCAGCCTGCCCTACCTCAAGCAGGCATTTACTGTTTCAAGGCAGTCTGTCTTGGCTTCCAATGGAGTCTTTTGGCCTGAGGTTTTTCTGTGATCAGCTCTGCCCACACAGATGTGAAACTGGAAGTGCCAGAGAATTTGAGCACCTTCTATGTGTGCCTTCAATATGTGACTCAGGATTTGGTATATAAATACCCCTGCTTCCTTATGTCTCAGGAGTTAGCAACTATTTTTCAGTAAAGGACCAGATATAGTATACAGATTAGGATTTAGGGGCCACATGATCTCTGTTATAAACACACAATTCCACCATTGAAACCAGAAAACAGACATGGACAATAACATATGGATGTAAAGTGTTCCAGTAAAACTTTATTTACAAAAACAAGCAGTGGACTGGATTTGTCCAGCTGGTTCAGTTCTAGCCCTCCATTGCTTATTGGAGCTGTAAAGCCTTCCCTCTGCACCTACTCCCTGTGTTCTCTGATGGAAATAAGCTTCACTCACAATGTCAACTGGCTTGACAATGGACTGTATAGTTTGTCTTCCCCTCCCTGTTTTACTGCCCCCACCCCACCTTTACTGGCTGGTGCTCCTGAAGACCGTTCTCCCTATAGGCTCTTTGCATTTAAAACTTGGTCTCCAAAAATCTAAAAAAGTTATTCTTTGGGTTTGGGGTTTGGAGCCATCACAGTGGCATTTGAATTCAAGCTCTACCAACCCTACTTGTGTTGCCTTGAGCAAATGATTTAAGCTCTTTTTGCCTCAGGTTTTTCATCTGAGACAGTAATGGCAATGCCCACGTAGAGAGTAGTTTTGAGGATTTTATGAGATACAAAACTCTTAGCACATTGCCTGGCACATGGAATGTTTCAATAAATGCCAGCTGTGATTCCAATTCTTCATGGAGAGGAGGGAGGTTACAACTGCAGGAGCCCTCTGGCTGTCTTTTAGAAATCTGCCAAAATGCTGAGTCTGAGGCTAATCTTTTTATTTATTTTTTGCCTTTATTTTGAAATAAGGTCACCCTTCCTTCTAGTGGAACATGATTTAACTGTCTCTAAAAGATAACATTATAAAGACACCTGGGTGCAAATTTGCAACCTGAGCCTTTTGAATCTTAATCACTCTCAGTGGTTCCCTCAGAGAAGGAACAGATGGGAGAATGAAGCTTCTATCTTCAACTGGCCTTATTTCAACCGTCTGGGAACATATGTTCTTAGGAAGGATGTAGGGATGTGCTTAAATAAAGCCAAAAAATGTGAGAGAAGAGGAATCCTCCAGTAGGTGAAAGGACCACCTTCCTAGTGTGTCCTCACATGGCCTTTTCTCTGCATGCACATCTCTGATGTCTCTTCCTCTTCTTATAGGACACTGGTTCTACAGCATTAGGGCCTCAGCCTTATGTCTTTACTTTAATTTCCTCCTTAAAGGTCCTATCTTCAAATACAGTCACATTGGGCATTAGGGCATCAACTCATGAATTTCCAAAGGGATACAATTCAATGTATAACACAAAAATCTTCCAATTTCTTCTTCATTCTTCTGTCTGTGCTCAAGCCGTACCTGTAAGAAATGCCATTCTCACCTCCTCTGCTTGCTGAATCATGCTTCCTATAAAGCTGGCTCCATTCTCTGCTTTGGTTGAGAATAGTTTTCCCTACATGTGCATCTTTACCTAAGGAGACCTACACACTCCTCTGCATCTAACAGCTTCATGTACACATCCAGTATAGTACCTCATTTAATCACAGTTATCTTGTTTAGATGCCTGTCCTCCTACCTGTCACCCACTACTTCTTATCACTACACAGTATATGCATACTGAGAACAAGAATAATGACTCAGGTGTTTGGTGTCCTGTAACAGAGTAGATGTTCAATGAGTATTTGATGACTTGATTAAATTGAAGATGAACAAACAGAAAATTCATTTGGCATTTCCACCTTCTGGCTTAGAAATTATACCTGAGTTAGGAGACTTACTTCCACAACACTGAGATAATACAATAGACATCCAAGTGCTACATGGATCTATAAGTTCTATGTTTCTCCCAATGATATGGGAAGAAGCAAAGTGAGGGCTGAGCTGCATAATGAAAAATAAATAAATAAAAAAGAGTGGCTTTAGACAGCTACCCTGGGAGACTGCTACCATACAGGGAAGGAAAGTTATATGGAACCATGACACTCAGGTAGGTGACTTTTATGTAATACCTGGACAGAAGGTCTCTATCATCACAGATTCAGTGGGTCTATTCCCTGTCTCACCTTTGTTTGTTTGTTTGTTTGAACCAGTAGAGAAAAGCTGTGAGAATAAAGGAACCATAATAGAATCACTCATCTTTCCTCAGGGGTCTAGTTTGGCTGTCCATAGCCTGAAAACAGGGATGATCTTTCATTATTATTTCAAGATGTTCACCTAAATCCTGCTGCTTAACAAACTACTCTTAAATAGTGGCTAAACATAACAGCATTCACTTAATTTTGCTGAAGAATCTATCCATCAAGATCAGTTCATGTAGGCAGTTCTTACTCAAAACTTTTCTTGTGATTCCAGAGAGAGCAGCTGGGGTCGGGGTTGCGCTAAAGGCTCTCAACTCACATTTCTGGATTGAGGAGCCTCTGAGAGTAGAAACTTGTCTTAGTTCACCTGGGCTGCTATAACAGAATACTACAGACTGGGTGGCTTATACACAATAAAAATTAACTTCTTATAGTTCAGGAGGCTAGAGATTCAAGATCATGGCTGTGGCAGATTCATGTTTGGTGAGATTTATTTCTGGTTTATAGATAGCCATATCTCATGGTGCACTCACATGGTGGAAGGGGCCAGGGAACTCTCTGGGGTCTCTTTCATAAGGGCACAAATTCCATTTGTGGAGGTTCCACACACATGACCTAATCATCCCTAAAGGGCCCCACCTCTTCACATTGGAAGTTTGGTTTTAATATATATATTTTGGGGACACACAAATATTCAATCTATATCGGTGTTGGAATAGCTGGGACCACTCAGATCTCTCTGTCTCTCTGTGTGACCTGTTGACATGTATCCATCATGGGGGAGAGATGATGTCTTACTGGTGAATCATTTTCACCATGTAGATTCAATGAGGAGGAAACAGGTTCATCTGCACTGAAGATACTGTAGATGCCACCTCCTGGTGAGGGAGGGGAAACATTCCAGAAAAACTTGTGGGAAAAAATACTATGGTTGCTGTTGTAGAAGACCATCTTCCATATGAGGTTAATCACATTTTGTACATTTTTCTGCCTAGAAACTGTTGTTGTGTGCCATATTTGACATTTCCCCAAATTTTCACTGGCCATCATCAACATGGCCCTCCTGGTAGAGAAATACTTCCCTGCTCTTGCCACAAAGAACCTGTTTTCCCTTCTCTAGATTCCTGAAAAGGCACCAAGAAGTAAAAGCTCTCTTGATCCTAGAAGGAGTCAAAAGAAATTATCTTTATTTACATGTGCAAAAAAAAGAAAGTTCTAGTTTTGAAAACAGTAGTTAATTTAGGCCAATTGAAAACTAATCTTAGAAACAGCAGCACTGGAGCAACATCCTCAGCTAACCTGGCAATGTATATTAAGCATTGTTTATTTTTCCATTTTCTAGGTGGAAAAGCCAAGTCACAAAAGTTAAAATGTTTTGTGAAGGCCTCCTAATCAGTGTAAACTAAGGTGTATTCTTCTTTTTATGGGAAAAAATATATAACCCCTTTATAGTTTGATAAGTTGGATATGTATGTCCAGTGTTTTCTGACTTATTTTCCATGAGATATTTTCTTCAAATAAAACCTTAAGTTTAAACAAACAGAAGAAAAATAAAACAGAATTACTTTAAGACAAGTGATCTAAGGGGGGGTCTACCACAAATCAATAGCTTTTATCATAGAGACCACACCATTCATCATGAGCATGCTAAACGTGCATGCAGATAGGTACTCATGCACACATGCAACATATATTTTTACATTAGTAAAGGATAGTGATTGATTTTATATGTTTATAAGTAAATGTCAATATTTCAATCCAGTTGCAATTAATATTCACAATAGAGAAAAACAATCATTTGATGGATTAATTTAATCTGTCTTTGCACACTGATGGCCAAGACCAATTATTTATGTGAAGTTTTTTTCCTCATAAATATATCTCTCTTAAGAAGACTAGTAAACTATAATTGATATGTTTTACATTTTTACAAATCTGATATATCTTACTCAAAATTCAAAATAAGAGATTGAGCCTAGTCCAGCTATCACTCAAATGACAACATGGGAGAAATAAAATTCCTCTGTCAACAAGGCTATAACACAAGGTAACAGACAACACCTGAAGTGTCAGTCACCTTTGCAGGAAGTTTTGAAGTTGGATTTTAGATCCAGTAGCTGTGATTTTGATGTCAAAAAGTTATTCACATGTTTATGTGAAAAAAGGTGGCGACTCAACAGGGTGTTAATTTTGAAGGTCATAAATTAGCAGAATGATTCTGGTCATCTCTCCTAGTTTGACATAGAGACTTGTTTATTTACAGCATTTTAAGGCCTGAGGAGTTGACTTATTTTTGCAATAATATGACCCCATTCATTTGCATTTAATGATTGGCATTTTTATTTTAAATTATTGTTTATTCTATTACAGTTGTTCCAATTCCCCCCTTCACCCTCCCTCTGCTTCCACAGTCCATCCCTGCACCATTGTCCTTGCCTTTGGGTCATTCATACATCTTTTTTGATTAATCCCTTCCCCTTCTCTTGGCATTTTTAAAATGACATGACTGTAAGGTATCAGGCAGGAGCAACTTTTCATCTAAAACATAATTTTGTTGAAACATTTATTTAAATTAAAACTATGATAGTTGGAATATAACACATTGCTAGTAGAATCTTCACTTTTTCTCCTCCCCTTGCAGTGTTAATGATAATCCTAGATCCTTGGAAATAGCTTCCACAATTACCTCATTTTGCAGGTGGGGAAACTGAGGCCCAAAGAGGGATGGCTTTTCTAGGGTGGTTCTCCAACATTAGCCTGGTTAATCTGGGGAGTTTTCTACAAGTGCTGACTCCCTAGATTACTCTTAGATGTGGGGCTCAACCCTGAGAACAGGCTCTCCAGAACAGGTGGAAGCTTGCCTGATCTGGGAACTAAGTCCAGTGGCAGATGGAAGGGGTTCAAACTCCATTTATATCACTTACCAGCTTTATAACCTGGGGTGAGTCACCTCTTCCCTCTGAATCCTGGTGTCTTTATCTATCTATCAAGTTAGAAAGGCTAATTATTTCAACCTTCCAGGGCTGTTTTAATAATGAAATTTAATACAGGGAATCCCTGGCAAGTCATAGTAAGTTGTCAATAAATTATTTTTCCCTCCTTCACCTTTAAACCTTCTCAGTGCACTCATACACACAAATGCACATGCACACACACAAGCACACATACACACACACTGCTTTCTGCACTAATTGATTAATATTATGGGATTTTTTCCTATGTCCCATTGGGGATAGGTCTTTTAAATGATCACACTCAAGCAAAGTGTGAATCTCATGGAATTGTTTCAGTTTAGCTCTTTCTTTTTCAAAGGGCAGCTTTAGTTGCTCTATATCTCAGTGTAATATTTTAGTCCTGATGTGACAGCAGTTGGAGAGAAAAATAACAGTATTTGCCATCATCTCCTCCCCTAAACCCCTTTGTAATGAGGGTAAGGACACCTTTTTTGATTAGACAGGTTACCTTGGCTTTGTTTGGCAAACTTGAGCAGGGCAGAAGCAGGGGTTGTGAGGGGGAGCTGACCAAGCTGCTAAATCAGAGAACAAATGGAGAAAGTGAGTGTGGGGCTGGGAAGTGTAGGTACACAGAAGAAACTGAAAAGAGGCAAGACCAGGAGAGTTTTGGGAGACTTGGAGGAGAGGGGTCTTGGCTAGGAATGATGGGATTTAAGGAGGTGGGTGATGAATTTTATAAAGTCTTGCTATGCATTCCCCATTTGTCATCTCCTACATTAATAATCTCCCTACCCCAAGTCTTTTGGCATTTAATTCTTCTGTGTCTAGATTGGCCTCAAGACTCAATTTTCTCTACTCTTATATTTGTTATGAGAAAGCCACATGCAGGACTTTCTCACACACTTCTCAAATGGAAAATATGCAAGTCTCTAAATGGGGAGTAAACACAAGTGGGGAAGTAGAATTGAAGACGGAGGACTAATAGGGCAATTTTGAATCTTGCCTCTGCTCAGGTGCGGGAGAAGTGAGTAGTTGAAAGCCTCCCTTCCCTACCTGCTTATAGAGGGATGTTTAGTTATCTAGTACATCATATCAAAATATTGTTAGTAACAGCTTATACTAATTTTTTGGCATCTCTCATGGACTCAGGTGGGCAGTTCTAGTTTTTGGGGTCTCATGTGATTACAGAGAGTAGCTGGGGCAGGAGTCATCAGAGGGTTCAAATGGGCTCCAAAGTGGTTCCTCTTCCCTGGCCTCTGGGCTGGATTGGCTGGAACAACTCATGGATGAGCAGGTATCTCTCTTTTCACATCACCTCTCCATGTTTATAACTTGGGCTTCCTCATAGCATGGTGGCCTCAGAACCCATAAGTGGTGCCTGGCTCTCTTTAGAGTGCATGTTCTAAGGGACTCATGAGGAAGCTGCAGGACTTCCTTTGATGTAGCCTCAGAAGTCACATGGCATTACTTCCCACAATTCTGTCAGTTACAGGGGACCAGCCCAAGCACAGTGGAGGAGGGGCAGACAGGCAGAGGTGAAGATATAGAGAGTCATGGTTCATCAAAGGGCCACCCTTGGAGAGCAGCTCTCACTGATCTTAAAGGCTGTGCTGCAAAACCAGTGATGGGATTTTATACCTTTTTTTTTTTTTTTTTTTTTTGAAACGCAAAGGGAGGGAAAGTTAACTTAATATGGGAGGGCTACAAAAGTTGAGGCACAGCATTTTTTCCAGTAAGCTTGGCCGTCTTTGCTGAGCCCGGCACTATGTAGCCATTAGCAGGCGGGCAATGCTTTGCTTTATGAGGCAATTATTCCAACACACTCTATTCAAAATACACATTAGAACTTAACCTTCTGAATCCTGAAGTAGCATTTTTATCACCCAACATTAGAAAAGAGACAGAGTCAGCATATTTCCCACTCCCCACCCCCTTCGCTTTTATGATCTGGCATCATTAATAAAGCTTTTGGCAAGGACCTTCTCACAATTCTTCCAGATAATTTGTGACACAAAAAGGTGTTCTGTGATACAATTGTCTGTTGACTTATTCAGTAACAGAGGAAACACATGGATCGTTTTAAAAATAAAGCCAGAGAATTAAACAATCCAAAGAAATCTTTCCTCTGGACAAGGTGAAGCAGGTCCAGAATAGAGATGTGATGGTATTGGATATGCACAAGTAGAAATGGGAAGTTAATATGGAATTTCTAATTAGGGTCACATGCTAATGAACTCCCTCTTCATGTTAGTTTTATGCCGCTTCAGAAATTTTTTATCATATGCTTAAAAATTTATGGCCAGAAACATTAATGAAAATGAGGCGTGAATTGGAAATTGTGTCATTATGGAGATGAGGGTGGCCCAGCATTGCTGATTTTCAAGGAGGTATCTTTTATTGCCTTTTTTGAGAACTGAGAAATGATACAGGTAAAATTAATGGCAAGGCGTATTCTCTGTCCTGACACAAGGCAGGGTGGTTATATGTAAAGTTATAAAAGTTTGATTTTAATAAGATTTTGAATTAATTATAAGGAGAATATTAATCATAATTGACAGTCATTTATCAGCATAAAACTTCACCATCTAAGTAATATTATAGTTCTTAAGTGCATGAAGATAGGCACTTTCTTCTTTCTTTGGGCTTTGTCTTTTCGGAAATTAAAGCCCACCTTTGCAGAATACCATGGATTGGGAAGCACATACTTTCGCACCTGTGAATATTCACTAGAATTCAGATTGTATTTTAAACGAACCTGTGGTTGCTAAACTCAGGGGACAGGCAGATTTTGTGAAACTGTTTATGAGGAAGGGAAAGACTGAAGGCATATTAAACTTTCTCTCTGTTTAATCTCTGAAAAACTGTTGTTTTCAATATATCTGATAACTGTCAGATTTGAATGGATTTTCAGAAAGGTGCCTTTCAAATTTGTAAGAATTGTATCTAAACTTATCACAGCAGAAATGAATGCAAAACTTGGACGAAAATCCATTTCTAGGCCTGTTCTCTAGGGAATCTCTCTCTCTCTCTCTCTCTCTCTCTCTCTCTCTCTCTCTCTCTCTCTCTCTCCCTTCCTCCCTCCCTCCCTCTCTCATATTCCATTTGCATTTGAGCTCAGGGCACTAGCCACTCTTCAGGTGCCACCTCTTTCCTTCATCCCTTCCTCTGTCCCTTCTCAGCTTCATTCAAACACACCCTTCTTGTGTGCAGGAGAGAACCTACTTTCTCCTTCCTTGCCTTCTCTCCATCTACCCCATTACCTTCTCTCTCCTTCCTTTAAAAAATGGTTCTAGGAATCAATTTGGATGTGTGGGTTTTATTTTTTTCTTCACACTAAGCAATTCTCCAATACCTGCTGTGTGTTCTACAATTCAACTCAATTCTGACACTGTCTACCAAGGGACAGCATCATGTTCCACAGATTAAGGGCTCAGTCCCCCAGAATGCCTCCTTCCCCAACTTCAGATTCTGATTTCAAGTCCAGATTGCCACCTGTGCATCTGACTGACTGTAGAGGAGGGGTTTCCTCACCCCCTTCACTGAGTTCAATTAATTTGCTAGAGCAGTTCACAGAACTCAGAGAAACATTTTAGTTACTGGACCACTGATTTATTATAACAGGATATAATTCCAGAAACAGCCATATGGGAGAGGTGTGCAGGGCAAGGTATTTAGGAAGGGGGTGCAGAGCTTCCATGCCCTCTCTGAGCTTGCTACCTGCCCAACATCCCCATATGTTCAGCAACCCAGAAGCTCTTCCTACCCATCATTTTAGGTTTTTATGTAGTATTCATTACATATGCATGATGGATTAAATTATTGGCCATTGGAGATTGATTCAACCTCCAGACTCTTTTCCCTCACTGAAGTTGAGTGGTCAGTAGAGTAGGGAGGGGGGCTGAAAGTTCTGATCTTCTAATCACACGTTTGGTTCTTCCAGCAACTGACCTGCATTCTAGATGAGGGCCAGAAGTTTTCTCACGAACACAATAAGAGAAAACTTTGCTGCTCTTTTCACTTTCATTAGGTTTTAGGAGATCTGTGCCCTAACCTTGACAAAGATCAAATATATATTTCTTATTGTAAATCACAATATCACACTCATCCTGCACCTTGCTAGAGAGGACCAGCACCTTGTCTCTCTAATTGTCCCACTTTTTCCAGTACCAGAGGTGGGGTGCAGAACCCAGCCATTGACCCCTGCAATGCGCTCATGCTCACTCCACTGTGGAGGGTGGTTTGGGGATAGGGGTGTGATGCAAACTGAGACTGTTAGACTAAATGCCTGAGGGATTAATGTGGAAGGATGGAGTCCCTGGTTTTCTGACCTCCTGGGGAAACTTGCAGAGAGGAAGGTTGCAGAAAGCAGAGTGAGCAGTGCAGACTGTTGTCCAGGGAAGAGTGGAGCCCCCAGCTCCTCCATTTGTGAACTCAACCTCTATATCAGTGTCCTAGGGCTGCCACAAACAAATTACCTCCAACTTGGTGACTTAAAACTACACAAATTTATAATTTCATGGTTCTGAAGACCACAAGTAAATTAAGGTGTCTGCAGGGTCACGCTTCTTCTGAGGGCCCTAGGGAAGGACTTTCTTGCTTCTTGCAGCATCTGGTGGCTACAAATGTTCCTTGGTTTACAGAAGAATAATTCCAATCGCTGCTTCTGTTTTTGTCAGGCCTTCGTGTGCGTGTGTGTGTGCGTGGTGTGGTGTGTGTATGAAACCTCTCACTCCTTTCTTTTATAAGGAAACCCTTATTGGATTTGAGGCCCTCCCTATATACAGGATGGACTCACTTAGAAATCCTTGACTTAATCATGTTTGCAGACTGTTTCCAAAATAGCCACATCGATGATAGCAGGAGTTAGGACTTGGATTTATCTTTTTGGGGGACACAATTCAACTTGCTCCAAGCAGTGTAGTATTTTCTGCTGTATAACTTATACATTAACACATTTGTCCCCACCAAAGACCCTGGTTAATATACCCCCTGTGTCTGTAAACTCCTCTCCTGATTTTCCTTCCTAGAGCTTAGGGGTGGGGTTCGGGAGGGACCAAAGGCTCTGACTATACTCACATGTTTCAGAGCTCAAAAGGGCCACTTAGATAATTCAGGTCAATCCTTTAAAATAAGCCTTAGGGTGCTGGGGGAGATCTTGCCCACCCCTCAGCAATGTGCATGGCTAGGGAAGAAAGGAAGGCTGACTTCCAGGCAGAACTTCAGTTCTTTAAACCTGAATCTGAAACTCAATCATTGCACAAAATGCCCAGGGACAATGCCCTTTGCTTCTACTTGAGGAAGTGGAGATCCACGTATGGCTGCATGACAAGCTTGGGTTCTGGCCTCTGATTGGTCCCTCACCTAGAACACCCCACCTATATAGTTTTTAAAGTAATTTGCTGGTTAATTTTGTGTCAAGAAGCAGCATCAAAAGCAACTATTATGTTGCCAGAAAGCTAGCACATCCCAGGGTCTTTCCATCATCACGGTTTATTTTTCATGATTGATTTTTCACCCTTGCAATAGTGGGGATAAGGCCCCAGCACCATTTTCAGAATGTTAAAAACCTCATGTGAAATCACAGTGCTTTGTTTTCAGCTGGACTTTTAAGCAAGTGGTGGTAACATCAGGCATCTCTTGTTCCTCTGAACCACTCCTCCATCGCTGGATGTGTAATACCTTAGGTGACCTGCTGGCAAAGGAGCCAATGACTCCATGGAAACTTAAAACTTACATTTTTGGTTGACAAAATTCCTGTTGTGAAGCACTGAAGAACTTCTCAGCAGGTCTGTTAGGAAAGCTTGAAGCTAGGAGGTCCTTTGTCTGAAACAGACTGGTTAGAATCCCTTCTCCTCAGATGCTTGCTGTGTGATCCTGGGCAACTCACTACTTCACCTGTCTAAGCTGGTTTTCTCCTCTGCGAAGTTAAGCCAGGCTAATAGTGGCCTTTCAGGGTTATAAGAGCTAACAAGTGCAAAGCACTTAGTGTTGTGTGTGACATATATTAAGTGGTTAATAAATAATACTTGAAATGATTAAGAGGGTTACATTATTCTCTCTCGACTTTCCTCCTTTCCTGGAATGTGGGGATGCAGGTATTATATGAGGCAGGTTTATCCAGGATCTGTAGCCAAGGTCTTGGCCAAGGGCAGCCATACAGCAGAGCTGCCGGTGGTGTGGATTATGGGGGAGGGTGAATCGTTGATTCAAAAGAAATCACTGCTTCCTTGCAGTGTACTGAGGTATAAGTACTTCTGAGGTATGAAAATTGGAAACTTCAGGGCTAGAATGACCACACACATAGATAACTCTAGTCTCCATTGTGATTTTTGGAAACGTGAGTGGAGTGACCACATTATCTGAATTTAAAAAGTCAGACGAGATTGGCAATAACTGGGAATGATAACAATAATAATGTTTTGGTCTCCTGTGGTGCTTTCAGCATTACAAGCCCTCACTTATGTTCAGTGTTTATTAGCAACTCATATAATCTGCACAGTAATAGGTCTTACTGCTGCTCAATTGGATCAATGAGGAAAATGAGGCACAGGGAAATTCAGTTCTTTACTGAAGGAAATGGAGGATGATGGCATCAAGCAGTGGGGCTCCAGTGCCAGGCTCTTGATTGGCATTGTTTGAAAGAGGTTCTCTACCCATCTAGGTTCTCCCAGTTGGTCTAATAATTAAATCAACATGAGGCAGATTAGCAAGAGAAAATGACCAGATTGAATTGCACATGTATGGGAACCTCACCTGACATACATGAGAGGTTCAGACAGAACATTATAATGAGGCCTATACAACATCATGGGGTAAGAATAAGGCACTTTGGGGCTTCAGAAGAGAAATAGGTCATTGCAGGACAATATAAGGAGAGCATATGTTCAGTAATTAGGAGTTTGCCCTGCCCTATAGATAAGTCATAAAACTTATTTCTTGTAATAACTCATTATGGGCAAGTCCCCTAATTTAAATTTTTAAGGGAGAGGTCAAAGCTTTTTATCAGCCCACAGCATCTCAATTACCTTCGGTTCAAAATAATCCATGTGCCAAAATACCATTTCTTGGGAAAGCCTGTTCTGAACCTCTTCAGTATTCATAGGGCTTTCTGGTGGGAATAAATGCTCCCCAAATAGGGAGTATTCTAGAAAATCTCAGATGTGTGTTTCCTCTAGGGATTTCTGAGTAGTGATTTATAGACTCCTCAGCAGGCTGGGAGATTATGTAAGGAAGGCATGCCTCTCCTGAAAGCACACACTTGCACCATCATCAGAGAATGTGCTACTTCTGTGAGCCAGGTGCCTTTCCTTCTCTACTCCTCACTCCTTTCCCATTGCTTGGCCTGGATTTAACAAGCACCTCAAGTTACCAGGAATTGTTTTAGACTCTGAGGATGTGATGTGAGCTGTGTTAGAATCACTTCTGGCTCTTAGAGAGATCACATCATCTAGCCAGAAAGACAAACTTAAATCAGTAATTTCAGTGGTGTTGGGAAGAAAGGAACACAACCCATTGAGCAGGCATTCACAAAGATCCTGAATGAGGTGAAGGGAGATGATGCCCTTTTCCATCAAATGAGGTGGGACTCAAAGGTGTTCACTAGCCGATGAAAGGGGAGAGAAAGTGGGGAGATTCAGAGAGATGGATCAAATTGTGCAATGGCTTTGGTTTTAGAAGAAAATTAAAGATAAATAAGTTAGTTAAAAACAAAGGTTGGAAAATATAGGAGTCATGAAGCAAGAGGTGATGTGGAGATGATGGTGATGCTGTTAGGGACCAGTTCATGTAGGATGGGTTCAAGTAGTACATTTTTTAAAGTATATTTTATTGATTATGTGTTACAATTGTTTCAACTTTTCTCTCTTTGCCCACCCTTTGCCAAGTGCCCACCATCCCTCCAATAACCACCTCCTCCCTCAATTCATATCCATGGGTCATACATAGAAATTCTTTGGCTTCACCCTTTCCTATACTGTTCTTAACATCTCCCTGTTCCTACCAGTTATACTTTTTGATTGCTGCACCATTTTATCCTCTCCTCCCCTCAGCTGATAATCTTCCAAATGATTCCATTTATGATTCTGTTCCTGTTCTGGTTGTTGCTAAGTTTGTCTTTATTGTGTTTTTACATTTTAGATTCAGTTGTTGATAGTTGTGAATTTGTTGTCATTTACTGTTTGCAGCTTTGAATTAAATAGGTCCCTTTTACATTTCATATAATAAGGGCTTGGTGACAATAAGTTCCTTTAGCTTTACCAAGTTATCTAGGAAGAACTTTATCAGCCCTTCTACTTTAAATGATATATTTGCTGGATAGAGTAATTTTGGTTGTAGGTTCTTGCTTTTCATCATTTTGAATGCTTCTTGCCTGCAATCTTTTGAGAAATCAGCTGACAGTCTTATGGAAACTCCTTTATAGGTTTCTCTTGTCTTCTCTTGCTGCTTTTAAGATTCTTTCTTTATTTTTAACCTTTGACATTTTAATTATGATGTGCTTGGTGTGGTCCTCTTTGGGTCAAAGTTGTTTGGGACTCTCTGAGCTTCTTGGATCTCTATTCCTATTTCCCTCATCAGATTAGGGAAGTTTTCTTTCATTATCTTTTCACACAAGTTTCAATTTCTTGATCTTCCTCTTCTTCTGGCATGCCTACAATTCAGATATTGGCACACAGACATTCCTAAACCTATTTTAGTTTTTTTTCAATTCTTGTTTCTTCTTTTTGTTCCAGGTGAATGTTTATTTCTTCCTTTTGTTATGAATCATTATTTGAATCCTGGATTCCTCCTTATCACTGTCAACTCCCTATATATTTTTCTTTATTTCACTTTGTATAAACTTCACATCTTCCTCTATTTTGTGGCTGTACTAAATCATTTCTTTGAGCACCCTGATCACCAGTGTTTTGAACTCTGCACCTGATAGGTTGGCTATTTCCTTTTTATTTAGTTCTTTTTCTGTGGTTTTGTTCTATTATTTCAATAGAGCCATGTTTATTTGCCTTGTCAATTTAGCTTCCCTGTGGTTGTTTCTGTATATTGGGTAGAGCTGCTGTGACTTCATGTCTTGGTAGTGTGGCCTAATGTAGTAGGTGTCCTATAGGGTCCTATGGCATATCCTCCCCTATCACCCAAACTGGATACTCAAGGTGCACCCTTTATGTGAGCTGAATACACCTTCCTCTTGTAGTTGATGGCTTGTTGGAAGATCAATATGAGGAATTTACTCAGACCAGTCAGCTACAGGGACGGGATATGACCAGTGACCGCCAGCCTTTACCTTTTGTGGAAGATTAGCTGTTCAGGGGCAGAGTGGTGGTGTTCTGACATGGTCTGTAGTTGCCCACTGGATGTGCTTGCCCTGTAGTTTCCCAGGTGGTACAGGCCAGGGTCAGCCCCAACCTATGTTTTAACCATGGCACCCTGCCTGAGCTTTAAAGCAATCTGACATGGCTGCTGCTTATCCTGGGCTTGGAGATTCCCAGCTGAAGCCAAGTTGTGAGAATCTAAGCTGGCTGTTGGTAGTGCCCTGCCTGAGGCGCACTTAGGCCAGCTGTTGCTTGTTTAACAGGATTTAGGAAGTTGTGAAGCATGAGTTAAGACCAGCCAATCATTTGGAAAAGCAGGGTGAGTGGGCCTGTAAGTTGGGTGGGGCAGAGTCTTCCAGGGGGTGTCCAAGGCAGGCCAGAGTTCCCTAGGTTGATAGAGTCTCAGACATGGAACCAGCTTGCCAGCTCTGCAGGGGAAAGGTCCAGAAAGAGACACTGACCTGTGCTCACTTCAATGCCAGACACTTCAGTTTCTCCCTGTGCACCACTGGTGCCTTTCAAGCTGCTGCTCCAGTGCTGGAGCTCAGAGCTAGGTGAGTCTGTGTGGGTTCTTTAAAACAAATTGGTTGGGGCTCCAGCAGTTTTTTCCACCAACCCAATCCCCACCAGTTTTTGCAGCCAAAAGTTGTGGGGACTTACCTTCCTGGCACTGGAACCCTGGGGTGGCGGTCCTGGTGTGGGGCTCAGACTCCTCACTTCTGAGATATTCTTCCCAAATTTTATTCACCACATGTGGGTGTGGGATCAGTCTATTCTGTATGTGTGCCCCTCCTCTCCATCTTGATGGATGTGGTTTCTTTCATTCCATAGTTGTCAACTTCCATTCAACCTGATCTCTGATGGTTCTAAGTGATGGGTATTCTATATTTTAGTTGTAATTTTTTATTTTATTTATTATTTTTAGAGAGGGGGGAAGAGAGAGAGGAAGAGAGGGAGAGAGACATCAATGCATGGCTGCCTTTGGCCCACCTCCATCTACAGACCCAGCTGGAGACCTGGCCTGCAACCCCATTATGTGCCCTGACTATGAATCGAACCAACAACCCTCAGGTTCGCAGGTCAGCACCCTATCCACTGTGCCACCAGCCAGGGCAGTTGTAATTTTTATGTGGTTGTGCAAAGAGGTGAGTCCTGTCTGCCTACACCGCCATCTTGGTTGGATCTCTCCTCAAGTAGAACATTTTGATCTAAAGTCTAAGTACAGAGAGAAATCACTCTAATCCTTCTTTCCCCTCTCTCCCTTGCCCTTTCCTTCCTTCCTCCCTCTTTCCATTCCTCCCTCCCTTCCTTTCTTCCTCACTCTACCCATCCATCATTTTTCTATTCATCTATCTATATTCACACATCTACTCATCTGGCATTTTATCTAGCCATCAAAACTGTCTTATCTATCTATTTATCTATCCATCCATCCATCATTCAGCAGAGGGCTGAGGGTATCACTTTCCATCAATAGGGAGGCAGATTAGATGGAGTGAAGACTCTGTGAGAAGAGTACTTAGGGATTATACTAAGAAGTCGTGGAGTTTGAACCAAGATGGTGGCAGTGGATAGATTTGAGATACATTAGGACGAATAATAGAACTATTATGCAGTGAGTAACCTGAACCACATATGAGTTCCCCTACACATCTTTAAATGCCTGCTTCCCCATTGGACCTTGCTTTCCTATGTTCAGCCCAGATTCTTGAATGGGGAAGAATTTGCTCAAGAATTGTGTTGCTCTTTTCAAGGGTTGGGTCCAAGACATTGGACATGGTAGATCTTCATCAAAACAGGCATTCTTAAATCATCTACATCCATCTGCCCATGGAGCTGTGGATCCCTGGGCATCCATGGGCAGCAGCAGGTGAACAAACCATAAAACTGTGAAGTTAAGGAGAAAGGGACTAGAAACAACTAGACATACTTTCTTGAGGAATTGGATTGTCAGTCTGAAAAAAATACACTCCTTATCACTGCTCCGATTCCTCCCACCAACTGTTCCTCTGCTCCGGGTGCCAGAAGGATGAAAATGCTCTGGGAGAGAGGTTGGCAGTTCTGCTGATGACAGCGCAAAGGCAGTGTCTGCTCTTGTAAGGCAGCAGCTCAGGCTCCCACACCTGGGAGGCAGTGGGCGCAACCCCGGGATGTGGGAAAGGCCCCTGAAACTGATCTCTTGCTCCATGCTTGCACCCCGCGCACCCTGCTCAGCAGGCCTCACCACTCAGCCCCAGGGGGGTTGGAACCTCTTCTTCCTGGGTCAGCTGTGGTTCCCCTTTCTGTTCACAGTGACTGACAGCCCTTTCTCCAGGATGCCTTTAACTCAGCAAGACCTGCAGGCAAGCTGTTATTCTGAAAGAGGATCTTTGAAAAGCAGTCTAGTGAAATTATCAGTGATGGAAATGATGAAAACATTTCATTTCTTTTCTTTTCCTTTGCTTATATTTCCCCCGTATGCAGGCTTTTTATGTTGTTTTTCATGCTCCCACCTCATTCAGGCCAATTAGGACATCAAGATTTCTCACTACTTTTGGCTAAAATTCTCTAGGAGCATTTTCATAGAGCAGTTATAGAGAATTAGAAGAGGAAGTCTGGCAGGAAAAATCTCAGAGGGATGTAAGGGAGTGAGTGACAGATCCCTCCCATCCTGTCGGTATCAGTTTGTATTTACATAATGTGCTGCATCCAGGACAACTCCAGGAAACCCACAGGAACCTGTCTGTGTCCTAGTACCCCTCCCTTTCTCATAACAGCTGGCCCCCTCTCCCTCCTCATTGCCTATTTCCTGGTAAACTGATTGATACCTTCATTACCTCAAAATGTGTTAATCCAGGTGCCTTTTTAGCAAAACCTGTGTGCTTTCTGTTTGCTGGAGGCCATCCGTGGCTCTTGGCTCTATGTCAATGATCACATAATAAGCTCATTAGAGGGAAGCACCTGTCCCCCATGACCAGGTGAGTGGGTGCTCAGGAAGCAGACTTTGAGAGGCAGGCAGGAGGTATCAGAACAAAGCCTGGATGTTGGAATCTCTCATTCCTCTTCTGCATTTAATATAGTCCCCTGAGCAGAAGTGTCAAGGGCATTTGTCAGAAAGACCTTCTAATGAATTGGTTAAGAGCACTGGTTTTGGAGGCACTTAGACCACTCTTAGCTCTGTGACCTCCAGATAGCTAACATAACTTCTCTGAGTCCCAGAAACTGTCACCTGTCAAGTGAGGAAGACAGTGAAGTTCTGAGAAGAACTTGGAGATCATGGATGAAAATTCTCAGGCAGTTACTCAACCCGTATTCAAAGCAGGGTTTAGGGTGAGATGACTAAGTCAGTACACAGTTAGAGCCTGTCTTTATTTAAAATTGTGATATTTTGTCCATTTTGCATTTTTAAACATTTATTTTGATTTTGTAACATTGTGTTCAAATATGGGTTATCTTGATTACAGAGTTTTCTGGTGCCCTTTCAGTTTTGTGCCTGACCCTAGTCATGGACCTAATTTTTAGTATCAACCACATGGCAGGTGCTTCACTAATTGCTGCGTGTGCAATGGTGTGATGCCCATGATGCTCTGAGGGGTGTGTAGCAGCTTTCTAAGGTAAATGGATGGCACACAAAGGGGCATTTGCTATCTGGTATGAGACATCTTTCTAACTAAGAACACAGGGTAGGTTCAGAGATTCAACATCATCATCAAGAGTCACCTGGACAATTTCTGTCTAGAAACTGATATTTTCTTTCATTTTCTCTACATAGTGCCTTGGTCCTTAGGCTTGGCCTTTCTCCTTTCCAAGACAGGTACTATAGTTCCAATTATGACAGATAAAGGTGACAAGACTGGCTTTAGAAATTACAGTTCCTACCCCTGAGTCTTCTCTTAAAATATCATTAGCCAGACTTGGGTTAAATGCTTGTAGGGAGTCTGAAGGAAGTGCTACCTGGAAATTTCAGCTTCTGGGGAAGGAAGTCAGCTCTTCCAGGAAAGGAGGACTACATTCAGGCCACAGGTCCTTTAGTCTGTGCTGTGCTGCTCCTTTTACCTAAAATATAGCTTCCCTTTCTACCCTTCTAAGTTCTCAACTGGGACTCACATAACAAAAGACAGAATCACAAGAGAAAAACATATAGATATTCACTGTAAGTTTTACATGACATGGACACCTTCATAAGAAAATGAAAACCCTGAGATATTGTTTAACTTGAGTGTTTTTTGCTATACTTGATGAAGAATGGAAAACTATGAACAAAAATGATGGAACAAAGGGTATAAAGTAAGTGTAATAAATGGGGAAATATAACAAGGACTGTCTGTCCAGATTCCTCTTGGAATCCCTCTTTCTTCAGAGGTAAGGCCACTCCTTTCTGTTGGGCACAGGGAGGGCACCTCTCACATAAGGCTTATATGACCTGCTTCAGATGAGGGTCAGAAAGCCCTTCCTGCATATGTCATTTCTTCGATTCCTTCAGCTTGAAATTTTCAGTTGACATGGTACTATGTTTGGAAACATTTCCTCAACCCCACTAGAATATTTACCAAATTCATTCAAACAATATTTTGGGGGGATGTTGCAATCTACTCCAGATACAGTAATGAACAGGAGAGGCCCTTTTTCTGACCACCTGGGACTTGCAATATAGTGAAGTGATGACAGACCAATAAGTGAATAAACCCACTAATACACAGGAAGAAAATTCTCAGAAAATAATATTTGCTATACTGAGATTTAAAATAGAGAGATGGGTTCTGAAGATGAGCTGTCATCATAGATTGACTTCTCCTGGAAGTTTTTTCTAAGAAATTCATGTAAACTGAGTTAATAATGAAAGAAGAGCACCTGCCACAGGAACAGGGGAGGGGTAGTCCAGGGGACAGGAATAGGCACGAAGGCCAGAGGTAGAGAATGGCATGGCTTTTTGGGGGAATAGAGAGTAAAAGAGTAAAAACAATGTTTAGAGGGGTTGGCAAGGGCTAGGTTACTCAGTCTTTGAGGTGGTGGTAGGGAGTGTGTGTTTGTATGTACAAACCACTGGAGGGTTCTGAGCAGTAGAATGACTTCGCAGTTCACATGCTAAAGGATCACTAGCTGTTCCACAGAATGTGAAGAACTAAGACAGAGGTTCCAATTCAGGACTATTATAATAGTCCCAGCCAGAGGTGACAGCAAGTGTGACTAGCGCATTATGAGTAGAGATGTAGGAAGGTGGATATAGATTGGGGATATGTTGTTCCAATGAAAGTGACAAGTATTGGATGAGGAAGGAGAGGGGAAGAAAGGACTTGGGATAAGACAGAACATTTATAAAAGCAGTAACAGTGTGGGGTAGTCAGAAACTGGGCTGGTTTGGGACAAAAACAGGGTATGAGCTGAGCAAGAGGCCCCCACTGTAGACAATGTTTGTATAACAGTTTTGCTCTGAAGTATTGTAGAAAGCGGGGAGCAGAAAGTCAGGGCCTTCTTCTTCCAAGACAGAAATATTACAGCACATATCTTATTTCATTGCAGTAAAAACATATACCATAAAATGTACCATTTTAACCATTTTTAAGTGCACATTCAGTAAAGTATATTTGCATTGTTGTGAAACAGATTGCCAGAACTTTTTTATCTTTTAAATCTGAAACTCTCTAACTATTGAATAGTAATAGCCTATTTCCCTCTATATCCAGCCACAGGAAACCAAAATTCTTTCTGTTTCTATGAATGAGACTACCTTCTACACTTCACTTTCATGAAATACTATAGAGTTAGTCTTTTTGCAACTGGCTTCTGTTATGTAGTATAATGTCCTTAATGTTCATCCATGCTGGAGCATGTGCCAGGATTCCTTTCTCTCTAAGACTGAATAATGTTCCATGGTGTGTGTATGCTGCATATTCTTTACTCATCTTTTGGCTGGGCATTTGGGTTGGTCCCACTTCTTGGCTTTTGTGAATAATGCTGCCAGGAAACATGGGGGTGTAGAAAGAATACAGCACATGGTTTTCCTGGTTGGAACAATACAGAGGGAAGATGTTGATCATTCAGAAGAACCAGAAAATTGACGGAGTGGAGCCTTCAAAAACACTAGAGTCTGAATAAATGGCTGTCCCTGCAAGGTGCAGGGGCAGAGGTACCCCACCCCTAAAAACAGGTAGGAAGTCCAGGAGGCTGGTAGATTTGGTGGCAGGCAGGTGGGGAAATTCCTGTTTAAATGCCTGTATTTTCTCAAAGAAGTTAAGAAATAAGACTGTCAGCTACAAGTGTGTGTGTGTGTGTGTGTGTGTGTGTGTTGGGGTGGGGGTGGGGTGAGGGTTGGGGTGCCTGGGGCATCAGAGGTGCCTCCCTATTCATAGACTGAATGATCAACATAAGTACTTGAAATCAAGTTGATGCATTTCCTTATGTGCCATGAAGACAAAATAAAGCTTAGCTTTGTTGTCAGACAAAAGCAGCACTTATTATAATGGTTGGCATTTCAGAGATAATTCAACTATAAGAGATAATAACACATCAATCAGTCAGGAAGTGTTTCGCCCAGTAATACCAACAGTGTAATAGGCAAGTAATAGACTGTTCTGGAACCAACCAGGAATTTTCTTTGCCTGAAACACTCCTCTTTCTAGCAGAAGCTTAATGTGGATTTTTTTTTTTTTTTTTCAGTTCTATTTGGAGAGTCTGTTTATTTCTTTCTTCCCGAGGGGATGGTGAGAGATATTGTAAATGGTGAAAACTTTTTATTGTTTTTGACAGTTATCAAAGATACTTTTGGTTTTTAAGAACTGGGCCACCAACTGAAAAATAACCCTGTTTGGGATTTGTGAATTGAATGTGTTGAATGATGTGATAGTCATTTTTAGGTTTCAGGGAGTCTGACTGCACTTATTAATGGGGGGGGGGGGGGGATGATTACAGCCCATGTGAGTCCATCTGTCCACATCTAGATGATGCCACTGCAGGAAATAGTAGTCCAGTTTCTGGTGACAGAAATCACATCTTTTATTTCTATTTCTGGAAGACTATCAGGACAGAACACCAAAGTCCTCTTTGCATTCCTTCTCCAACCCCAACTCTGCGAACTCTGGAGGCTACCATGCTGCAGAGCTCAGTCAGAAAGATTCCTATATGCCATTCTTTCCCACTCCTCATACCCAAGACTTGCCAGGCCTGCCTGTTGCTTCCCATCCTTTCATCCAGACTACCCTCATGGTCAGTGTTCTCCAACTGACCTTCTTTCTGGCCCAGCTACCTGAGAAATGGCAGCTAGGGCCCCATCCTCTCTCTATTTTATTTTATTTTTTTAATTATTCCAAAAGAATTATGAGATTCTCCTTCTGCCCTTAATTCTGAAAGGAAGGGTAGAGCCAGACATACATTATTACCTTTCCTTATGCCACCATTCTGTAAGAAAAGGGGGTGGGGGGAGGCAACAAGAGAGCATAGGCTCAGCAGCTGCCCTGGGCTCAGTGAGCTGGAAGGAATTCCTACGTTTAGCACCTGGAAGGAATTCCTGTGTTTAGCACCCAGCACTGGCTTTGTTGGTCTATGCAGGGACCCAAGGAAAGGAGCGGCCTGGGGACACAATTTTAAGACAGCACCAAAAAAACTCAGTAATCAAGATGAATTATATTTTAATGCAAATAAACAAAATCAATGGAAAAGTAATGATGATGCACATTAAAGGTTACTATAATGATAATACATAAAATATTATCAAAATTGTAAATAATAATGTCCAAGTGCAGAGTTGGATCATATTTGTATCTGAAATTTTGATATTGATCATCATGGATTTTTGCATTAATTTATTTAAAAAATAAAAACAACACTTAAATATTCTGCCTCTTGATGACTGGCATTTTTGGTGCCCCTCAAGTTTTGTGCCACAAGTGAGTGCCTGGCCCACCTTACCCCAGTTTTAGCCCGCTTTGTGGCTGAATTTCTTCATCTTTGTGCTTTTGAATAATGACAACTTCTTCCTACCTCACTTCCTAATAACTGCCTGAGGTCTACCAGTTGTCGTACAACAGAAGACATCTTGATTGAGCTGATACATCAGCCTGCCCATGGATGGTTGACTTTGCTCCTGGCAACTTCCATGGATCCAATCAGATATGGTGAGCATGGAATCCTGTGGACCCAGCCATGACCAGCTATACAAAAGTCACTATTCAAAAGAGCAATTAAGCTGGCAGCCACTGTTCATCTCCACAGACTTGGCTTTCATGTAGTTTTCTTGGGGGCATCACTGTACCAGTACATATATGTGGATGATGCCTGGAAGAAAATTGAGCAAGTGTTCACTTCTCATTCTATTGATGAGGAAATTGAGCTACATGGTCAGAATTTTAGTTCTCCACAGATTTCCCTCCTTGGTGCATCAACTTTGGAAGAGCACTGCTCATATGCTCATTGGCTGAAGGTTTCTTATATACCTTAGTATCTTCAAAGTATGATCTTCAAACATTTTTTCGTGTGTAGGTATTTAGCAACTTTCTGAATAAGGAGGTAATTTTAATAAGTGACAATAGTAGTAATATAATGAACATTGATTACTTCCTTTTCCTAGTTCTACATGAGTTATCACTATAGTTCTATAAGATAAGCATTATTATCATTTCAGGAAGGGAAAGTGAGGCATGGAGATGAAAAGAGACTTGCTCAGCTGTACGGAGGGCAGGAATTTGAAGATGGACAAGTCTGCTTCTGAGCATACCCTCTGAACTTCTCCACTTAACTTCCAACAAGTCAGCTCCTCTCCATGAGTAAATGAAGCAAATCGCATTTTCAGAATCCAATTTCCAGAGACCAGCATACTTTATATGTCCATGTTGTTTGTCTGACAATGCTCTGAGGTTCATAACTCAGGACCCTAGATTCCCCAGGACCCCTGATTCCTCTGGACCCCCAAGACTCTCATTGCTGGGCCCAGCTGATGATCATCACTATAGCTCTTACGCTATCCTAGAGCCAGGCACATTAGCAGCCTCTGGGTGAATATAGTTTGAAGCAGGATGGAGAAAAAGCACATTTTGAACAGAAAAAAAAAAAAAAAAAAAAAAAAAGTCCTCTTTTTCCATAGACAGGATGGATCAAAGGTACCTGAGGCTTGTTTGCTATAGCTGGAAAACCTGCTTCACAGCCTGGTCTGAGAACAAACCTGTGAGCAGAGGGGATCTCCAGAGAGAGAGGGAAGAGGGGCATCTCTCAAGCTCCCCAGAAAGAGCAACAAAAATGAACTTTCTGCCCAGTTACCTAGTGCTGCCTTGTAAGGCACTCAGCACTGTTCTGTGTCTTTGCTTAATGGCTCCTCCAAGTCCCTCCCTCCTCTTAACCTTCCCTGCTCCCCACTGTGCCTGGGTGTCAATTACAGCTGACTTAGCAGGCTCTGGCCCCCAACACAACAGCCGGGCATGATGCCTTGAGCCCCATGGCATAAGGCAGTGCAGCTAATTAGCCAGGCTAGGCTGTGCCCTCTGCTTCCCTCTGAAAAGCTTCTTGAAAAACAAGTTTCTGGCATTTGAGTGCATGGCTTTGTACTTTCAGCGTGCTCTAAATATCACCACTGTGGTACTAGCAGTCATATTTCATGCAAAAAAAAAATATATAGATGTTTACTCCTGAGGCTCCATTTTCAGGTGGTTTTTGAAATTCAGTGTAGCTGCCCATATAGATGATGATGACAGCTGCCATTTACTAAGAAAATGATACCTTCCCAGAACAATTATAAGCTCTCAATGCATAGTCACTCATTAGATTCTCATAGCAGGTAGGTTAGATTGCTATCCCATTTTGTAGCAGGGAAAGCTGAGGCTTACAGATATTAAGTAACTCACAAGGATAGATCCCCTGCTTCTTTCCTTGTCTTTGTTCTAAGCAGTACCACATGTTTTCTCTTTCAGTCCTCTCAAAATGCTGGTGTTCTTATAGTTTCCTTTTTTGGGAGGAGGATGGGGTGGGGTGGTGATGGACTTGGGTACTGTAATTTTGTGAATTTAAGTAAGATGCTGTAAACCAAAGACTAAGTTTGGAAGCAGGATTTGAACCCCAGGAGCTCGACTCCAGAGTAAGGCTCTCTGGCCACAGCATCCTCTCCCTGTTATGTAAGAAAGAGCTTCCACCCTCTCAGGTGGTGCTCTTCATGGCATTGTGTCTGGTGATACTGGGTGGTGAAGGGAAACCTGGGCACCTGATATGTGTCTGTGGGGATGACTTCTGCCACCTGTCCCCTGTGTGATCTCAGCCAAGTTGTTTACTCTGAAGTTCAGATGTAACTGTCCAGAAAAGGAGATGATACAACCATCTCCTTCCATGTGAAAGTTAGAGATCATCTACGTAAAATAGTATTTTGACACCTCACGTGATTATTATGGTCTCAAATAAAATTGTAGCAAGAGTTAGACCTGAATATAAGTGAGTAGTGTTTGAAATGTTAGGAGGTTATTTAAATCCTCAAGTCTCACTTTTCTTCTCTTTAAGAGTAAAAAACATCATGGGACTCTATGAGCCACTGTAGGATTAAATACTGGAATATAAGTATTCGGTCAAGAGCAGCTTCAGGGTGATTATGAATGCATTGTGGGATCCGAGCAACATCCATGCACACCAGAACCACTGAATTCGAGTTGAAGGAAAGTTCTCTGAAGAGAAGAAATCACAGTGATTTACAGCTTCTGTTCTTCCCCTTGTACCTTTCTATTGATTGAGGTGGCTGTACATTGTGATTAATTAAAATCAATACCCTCAAGCGGATACAGTGATGCTTTTTGCAAAAGAAGAGATGGCAGGACTGTAGAAAGGAGTGTGACTTTCTATTAAGTTGAGAGAGCCTATCACTTCCCCCTCAGGCTGCAGAAATAACTTTTGTCTCAACAGAACATAAATAAATAAGCATTTAAGGCCTCACCATCTTTGGTAGGGGTGGAAGACTCTGATCACTAGTCACATTAACAGTGGATAGTCTTTCAGAAGTGAAAAATCATCTTGGTGAGTATTTTCCCATTTTCTCATGCATATAAAACCCCCAAGATTTGCTCAACCTGGTAAGGTGCTCAGCTAGGTGTTTGCTCTGCCAATATTCTGCTCAGCTCAGAATGGCCATGTGACAAGGTCTGTTGGAATGGCTATAACCAGCAGTTTGCTATTGGTGTCTGAGGAAGGAAGGTGCACCTCCAGGTGGCACTCTCTCTCCTCCCACTCTTTCTCCTCATCTTTTATGGGGTAATAATAATAGGGTTGCAGCCTCTGATTCATAACCATGTGGGATGCCGGCTCTAAATAGAGCAGCTGAGCCAGTAATGGGACAGTCTACCTCTGAACTCACATCAAGTGAAAAATTAATCTTTTATTTATTCATGCCGCCATAGTTAGGGTTTCTATTTGTAACCAAAATAACTTAAAAAGTTATTGCAGAATTTTACTTTACATATAAATGTGGGTGGTGTGTATGATATGGGACATTAATTTTCCATATATCCTATTAGATTTTTTTGTTAGATACAAGGACCAATTACTGTGAAACAATTTATCTTGTATTGTGCCTTTTTTTTTTCTTTTAAATATCTTTTCCTCTCCAAAAGCTCACTTGCCATTTTCAAATAGAGAAAAGAGTATTAAGAAAAGCACAAAAGTTCACTTTTTTAATTGCAAGGGCCTCAATCTTTATTTGCATTTCTTGGCCCATCAGCTACCTATGACCAAAAAAAAAAAAGAAAAAAGTTTTTCAAACTGATATTTGACATAAGAATCAAAACAACTGTGAACCCAAAGGTCACAGGTTCGATTCCCAGCCAGGGCAACATAACTAGGTTGCAAGCCAGGTCTCCAGTCAGGTCTGTAGCTGGAGGCAGGTGAAAGGCAACCATACACTGATGTCTCTCTCCCTCTCTGCCTCTCTCTCTTCCCCTCTTTCTAAAAATAATAAAATAAAAAAATCTTAAAAAAAAAAAAAAAAGAATCAAAACAGCTTTAATAGGTTTTGCTGAAAATTTCCAATTACAAAAGGATGTTGGTATTTCTCAAGGAAGAAAAAAAACAGACAAGACTCCAACATCCTCGTATCAAATTTGGAGAGAACCATGAAATCAAAAAGTGAGAAGAACTGTCAGTGATGAGAGCTGGCACATTTTTTGTTTAGTTAACTCTTTAATGGCAAAAGAGAATATAAGTACACCTCTGATATAATTTCAGAGTTGTGTGATGTAATATCATTTAAGCCTCATGCTTTTTCTTACATATCCATATAATATTTTTATAATTTGTTATCATATACCCAAGTTGGTTTATATGACATAATGGGAGCCCCATGCCAATCACAGAGCTAACTAATGAACCAGAGAGATGTCCTTGTTTACCTTATTGCATTGGCATAAATTGGCAACCAAGTTGCAAGGCTTGAGAACCATTCTGTAGCCAGAAAACAAGTGCCCAAAGACAAGTTTAGCTGCTTTCAGTTGAAAAGACTTTTTTCCAGGTAACAAGTCCATTCACATGTATTATTCCATTTTGATATATCTAGAAACCTCTTGCTCACTCGCCAACATGTTAATTTGATTTTTGTGGATTACATTAGCAAGGAAACTGTGTCTAATTCCAGGTCATGGCTGGCATCCTGGATCATCGTCATCCATCCTGAAGTTCTTCAACTACAGGGGGCTGCTCCTTACTTGTTAATGAGTGTCGCTGACTGCAGGGCCTCAGAGGTGGCCCTGCAAATCAGTTCATTAATCCATAGAATGACTCTCAGTGTTAACGGTTCTGAGTGATAGCGTGATTTGAACACTGCTTTGTGCCTAGAGCTGAGCTATATTCCCCCTTTTAGGTATACTGTCCCATTTGAGTTTCACAATAAACAGGAGAGGTAGATTGATTTGCTAGTGTCCCATTTTCAAAGATGTGGAAACTGAGCCCCAGAGAATTTCGGAAACTTGCCTCACATCACCCTGCTGGGAAATGGCCATGCTAAGACTTGAACAGTGTTTTTTCTCTCCCCAAACTCTTCCCCATTCTGTCCACAGTTTCCTAGCAGTAGGGACACATGGAGCCTCCACTGCTTGCCCCCACATCCCCAGTCATCTGGTCCTGTCACCTGCGTTATCCTGTTGACTATTGTAAAAGTGCTTGTAATCACTAGTAACTTAATTAGAGAGACACACCCTTGTCTGCTCAATAAGTTGAGTTCATCCTTTCTTTACCTGTAAATAAATTATGAGGAAAGTGGAGAATTATGGGGGGAGATCCCCAAAAAAGCCAGGGGGAAGCATATCCAGAGTGATATAATTATCTATTTGCCACTTCTGGTCCACAGACTTGCCAGTTTTTTTTTTTTTTTTTTTTTTTTTAATAGGATTATGGAAGATGAAAAGGAAATGCTTACTTCAGCTTTTAAGACCGATGTAAGCAATTTTGCATTGCACTTACTCCCCAGGGGTGGTGTGAAAATGTTTCTAGTAAATTAAAGTATAATAAAAGCATTGGCAACATGACAACTTTTATATTAATTTCTTAATTTCTCACAGGCTTAATTATAAATCTCTTGGGGAGAAGAGGCAAGGCCTGTGGGTTCTGGAGAAGACAATGTGTGTTCCCAGGAGTAAAGGTCTAGTCCCCTCTGGAGAGGTGTGCTCTGTGATGTTGGCCATGTGGAGGCTGTGAGATACACATGCTACTCCTGGCTAAAGGCTAGTGATTCCCAGTGGATGAGGACATCCGGCTGGGAGGTTGTTCTGCTAAGTGGAAAGGGTATCAGGCAAGTTGTGTGATCTTTGAATGGCAGCGTTGTTTCATGGGTATCACATCAGTCTCTACAGTTTGATTGCCTGGGCTTAACACCCTGGCTCCTCTGTTACCTGGAGAAATTTGGTGAGCTTCTTTCTCTGTGAAATAGTGTATGAGGGTATTATTGGGTTGGCCCAAAACTTTGTTTGTTTATTTGTTTTTCCCATAAGATGACTAGTAGCACTTAGTTGTTTTTACCTTCATTGAAAACAATTTTGTTAGGTTATGTTGTGACAGCTCTTATTTCAGTATGCATTAAAAAAACTTACCAAGTTGGTGCATTTTTGTGTTGCTATTTTAATATTGAAGATTGAAGGAAATTAGCAATATTTTTGACATACTATGCTTTATTATTTCAAGAAAGGTAAAAATGCAACTGAAATGACAAAAATAAAGATTTGTACATGATATGGAGAAAGTGATTTGTGCTGGGGATTTTTTTTTTAAAGATTTTATTTCATTATTTTTAGAAAGAGGGGAAGGGAGAAAGGCAGAGAGGGAGAGAAACATCAATGTATGGTTGCTTTTCACCTGCCTCCAGCCACAGACCTGACTGGAGACCTGGTTTGCAACCTTTTTATGTGCCCTGGTTGGGGAATCGAACCTGTGACCTTTGGGTTCGCAGGCCAGTGCCTTATCCACTGTGCTACCAGCCAGGGCTGTGCTGGGGATTTCTTGCTGGACAATGTGCCCAAGTCCAGTAGACCAGTAGACCAGTAGAAATTAATAGTGATCAAATTGAGATATTAATTGAGAACATTCAACATTATATCATGTGGGAGATACCCAACATCATCAAAATATCCAAATCAGCCCTGGCTAGTGGCTCAATGGATAAGTGCTGGCCTGCAAACCCAAAGGTTGGTGGTTTGATTCCCAGTTAGGGCACATAACCAGGTTGCAAGCCAGGTCTCCAGCCACGTCCGAAGCTGGAGGCAGGTGAAAGGCAACCTCACATTGATGTTTCGCTCCCTCCCTTCTTCCCTCCCTGCCCTTCTCTCTAAAAATAATGAATAAAATATTTTAAATATATATCCAAATAAGTAAAATTATTGTTGAAAAATAAAAAAAAATTCTTTTTTTTTTTTAATGTCTTTTATTTTATGGAAAAACCACTGGAACTTTTTAGCCAAGCCAATATTTATGTCGCATGGGAAGTGTGTGCAAAAGCCTGGGTCCTGAAGGCACTGCTGAACCACCACACCAAGCAGGGTTTGTCTCCTCTTCCAGATTGGGAATCAGGAAAACCATAAATATCTTCACCACTGAAGCCACAGTCTGCCAGGTGTTGTTCCTCACATCCTAAAGCATCCTCACTCTGATTCACTAAATTGAAGCAATGCAGCAATTTCATGAATTCCTGATTTATTGAATCATGGAATATTCCTACTGGACAGAATCTAAGGTCTTTCCAGTGATTTTTCTCCATTACTTCTTCTTCTGTACCAATAAATACACTTTGAGGGAAATGGATATGAGAGGAGGGAATCCTCAAAAAAATCCAGCGTAAAATACCCAGAGTGATAGGATTATCTATTTCCTGGGCAAAGCTGGATAGAGTCCAATAACTGGTTGTCTCAGGAAGTTCCCAGGCACCAGTTTGGGATATAACAGTTATTGCTAACATCTTCTATTAGGCAATAGTTTTAATTCTGTTTCTCCCCTTTGCACTTTTGTACTATGATGTGGCTTCAAATACATAATCCTTTACTATTTTAATTGTTTTTTTTTCTTATTTCTCTGTGTTTGGTGTTGTGTCATACTTATAAATAGGAATATATTTTATGTTTTGGTATGTCTGCCACATAATAAGCACTCAATCTATAAACAAATCAAAGAATAAACTAGTATGTGTTGCTGAAACATTAATTGCATAGTAGGTTAATGGATACTACATACACATGCATGCACACAAACACAGTTTCATGGTTTTAAAGCAAGTATAGGACACTCTGGATGGAAAAGATTGAAAAGATTTCATTTTGCAAGACTTCTCAGTACCTTTAATATGCTAATGAAGGGGAATCATGAATCTCCAAGAGGATGGTATAGAACAAAATAGTTTCCAAATTTACTGAATCAAAGAAGATTGTTTCTCCAAAGAATATCTTGCAGGACCTCACTTTAAAAAGCATTATTATTTCTCATTTTAAATTTTATTTATTTTTCTGCAAATTTGTGACATTTTTTTCTATTTTTTTTTATTCTAAACATTATGAATTTCTGCAAAAGTGCAAAACTAGTACAATAACACCTCTATATCCCTATGGAAATTACCAATTTTTAACATTTTAGGACATTTGCTCATTCCGTCTTTCCCTCCCTTCAGCACTCTCTTCAATTTTTTTTCTTTTTTAAAAGATTTTATTTATTATTTTCAGAGAAAGGGGAAGGGAGAGAAGCAGAGAGGGAAAGAGACATCAATGTATGGTTGCCTTTCACCTGCATTCAGCTATGGACCTGGCTGGAGACCTGGCTTGCAACCTGGTTATGTGCCCTGGCTGGGGAATCGAACCAGTGACCTTTGGGTTTGTAGGCTGGCACCTTATCCACTAAGCCACCAGCCAGGGCCACTCTCTTCAATTTTTTTATACACATCTTTTTCTGATAATAAGAGGGTTATCCTCTAGATGCAACTAGGATATACTTCTCTGCTTGCCTTTAAGAAAATGAACATGCTATAGGGCAGATGCCTATATGTTTCACGTGTCTTGATGATTTATTAAATCCTATCCCAACAGAATCCTAAGACCTCAAGGTGCAGAGAGACCTAAAAAGGCATCCAATCTAACTCCTGCTCACCTACCTACCCCTCCTGTTTTCAGTATCCATTTTTCATGCCTTCAGGTGCCATTTATTATTTCTTCCAGGGTTCGTGAGTCAATTCTGAGTGGAATAAAACTTGCAAATGAAGCCCATAGAGAGTCTGCCCTTTTTCTGGGCACCATCCAAGTGGTCTATTAGCTGCTTCCATTGATCAAAGTCTTGTGTGGGTGTAGTAAGCCTAATAATAGGAGCACAACAGAGAGCAGAATTTTGATAGAGAACTGAAATGTTTTGTTAACAGTTAAATACCTGTGATAACAAGAATGAGAACTTTGGCCCTGCTTATCCACAGAGTCATTGAATCATGGAATATGCATGCTGAAAAGAATCTTAGGGATCATCTGTTTCAGCTCTTGCATTTTTCAGACCAGGAAGCAGAGAATAAGAGAGAGTGAAAGATTTGCCTAAAGTCTCATAGCTGCCATGGTTTCTGATTTGGGGTCAGGTTATTTCCCAAGCCACTGAGCTAATCTCAGAATAATAATAGAAAACATTCAAGACAAATGCACATATACATACATACGTGTGTCCATGTATACATATGCATACATAGACACAGGTACACAGAGCAATGTACAATTTCATTCATAGATGAAGGTTCTGTGTCATCCAGATATTACTCATGCTTAGAGGTTATATTGATCTGTTTGCAATTGAGACATGTAAATTTGGTAATGGAATTTTACTAAGGAACCTATCTTACTCAATTGCCTAATTCCTCTTGCAGCTACAGAAGGGAAGATAACAGTAAGCATCACAAAGCTGCTGGTTGACTATTTGCTCAGTGAAATGACAGAAGAAACATAGCTTTACTGTGAAGCTTTACTGAGAGGGTAGAGCATAGTAGTCACATGTTACCCTTACACAGGTCCAAACTGAAATGTTTATGATAGCTAGAAAGAGATCCCAAAGGAAACTTGAGTTTACCTAGTGCCAGCTACTCACTGTGTACATGCATTATCTAATTTAATCCTCATTTACTGGTAAAAATAAGTACAACAAGTCTACTATTTACCCACAACCACACAGCCAATAAATGGTGAAACTAGGAATCAAATTGGGTCCAAAGGTTCTTCTCTTCTTGTTAAGTATCCAAGTTCTTATTAGAACAGTGGGAACATAGCATCCAAGAAAGGAAAGAAATTTCAAATGAAAACACTCAAAAGAGTCCATGTTGTCCTAACAGTAAATCTCCTAAATTTTGGGAAATAAACTTACATTTTCCTGCCTTTTCCTTTGGTGAAAATAGTCTCTCTTCTCACCAAAGCTATAAAGGCCAGTGATCTCCAGTTGAATTTTCTGTAATGATGGAAATGTTCTATAATCTTACCATCCAGTATGGGAGCTATTAGCCTCATGCTACTATTGAGTAATTATATTATATACACTGGATTAAAAAACAAAAAGACTTAATACAGTAAAAGAGGATAAAACAGCTCATTTATGCCTCTAAAAAGCTGCCTGTTGAAAAGATAATGTTTGGCTAAATTTAATTTATTGTTAAAATTAGTTTTACCTATTTTCTTTTTAAAATTAATACAAGAAAATCTAGAATTGCAAATGTTGCTTGCATATTTCTATGGGCATTGTAGATCCATATAGTTTATCTATGAATATGCCTATAAATTTTCAATTATATATGCCTATATATCTTTGTAGTATATGAGGCCTGTCCCAAAAGTATCAGCTGCACAAACTATTTTAATTATATTGACATTGACTCAATACTTTGGGAACAGACCTTGTGTATCCATTGCCATATCTGTTAAAAGGTCATTTCATTTTTAATAGAAAACAGCATCATATAGTATATAATGATTTACAATTGCTCTTATCATTTAACAGTGTAGTTAGGACTTTTTTCTCATATCAGTACGTGTAAATCAACATTATTTATCCTTATTTACTATTTGGTATTGTTTAAGCCAGGTTGCCCATCCATTTATATGCAGTGCTGTGGGTGTATATAATGCAAAAGAAGAGAAGCAGGTTGTGGAGAACACAACCATTTAAGAGTTGCCCAAAAGTTATTCCTGCAGGCTGGTTTGAGAATGAAGAGACAGAGTGAGAGGACCTATCTAGACAAGGGTAGTGATGGAAAATTTCAAGAAGAGCCAAACACAAGCAATGTGGAGAGGTCAAGTATGAGACATTTTGGAAACTGGCTCTAGACTTAGTAACTACAGATGTGGCCTCTCACCCAGGAAGTGAAGAGAAGACCATCTGAATTAACACGGTTGTGGATTAATGGGAGGTGAGGCTTTAGAGGCTATGAATGTAGACTTAACTTCTTTTTCTAGAATCCTATAGACTCTTTATATAACCTTATGGTTTTCAAATAGCATTCAGAAAGTGAAAGTTAAGCCAAGAAAGTGTATTAAAAAAATTAAAGTGTTTACATTTTTTAGGTGGAGTATCTAAAAATGTGCTATGCATAAACCCAAAGACAAATGCACCCTGAGAACAAGTCTGCCATGTATGTGGAACACAGTTGTTTAGATTCTTTGTATTAGAACATAAACCTCAGGAGGGCAGAGACTGTATGCTTTTGGTTCAACATGTATCCCTAAAAACTAGCAGAGTCCCTGGCACATAGTAGACACTCAGCAAACATTATGGAATAAATAAATGCAACTGGAACTCTCAATTTTAAATTTTAAAGCATTTTCTTTTTTATAAATTCTGATAGTTCTTTCATAGAAAGATGACACTACCCTAATAAAAGTTATCCAGATCTACCCACTCAAAACACCATCATATGGCTAGGGGTATGACCTTGGACAAGTTATTCAAGCCCCACTGATCTTGTGTGTCCACCTCAGAATAATTCCAGTTCAACCTATTTATCAAGATCCTGGAACAGAACATGCACCCAAGAGATCTGAAAAAGGAAAGCCATAGCATATCTATTAGTTCTTGATAAAATATTTTCCATGATACTTGGTGTAGATAAGAAAAGTGATTCTCACAATTTATTGTGAGAGACTCACTGAGGTGCTCATCAAATGGTACATTCCAAGGTGCTGTGCCCAGATATTCAAATTCATTAGACCAAGGGTGGGTTATGGCCTTTTGTATTTCTTCCATTCCACTCAGTAAACATTTATTAAAGTGCATACTTTGTATACAGACACAGCACAGGATGCCAGCAGTATATCAATAAATAAGAAGACATCATCTGCACCTTAGGAAGCTTACTGTCCAGAGGGCCATTGGCATGATAATAATCACAAATAAAAGGATATTTCTAATTGTAAAATAGTTCACAGGTAATTATCATGATCTGCCCATATCTCAAACATGGGCTCTTAATAAAAATCACTGGGGATTTTACTCCAGATTGTTTATTTAGTCAATAGGATGGGGTCCTGTAATCTGGGTTGTAACAGAACCCCCACCATTTCAAATGCTGATCCTCCAAGGAATACCCTTGAATCACCACTGGCAGGGAGAGTGATTTAGCTCTGAAAAACACCAGCACATTTCTTTGCTGTTCAGAATTTCACCTGTTCTTCAGGGAAACAGGCTGGTGAGGGGACAATCTCTTACTAGGTTGTTAATCCCTTCAAAAGCCAGTTTGGGTTTCACCTGTAGCTATGACATTGGTCTGTGGTGTTACATTCAGGGGAAAACTGTTGTGAAGACTAGCTGCGAGGGCAAGTAAGTATTAAAGCTACACAGTGGGAACCGGATGTTGAGAGAGCTGCAAACAGCTTTGGAAACCAGCTCCTGACCTTATATACCAGGTCGCTGGGCCCAGTGAGGTCTCCTGAACTCCCTGAGCTCACAAAGGGAACCAGCCCCAAGGCCAGCTTTTCAGACTCTGGTATCCAGAATTCCTTATATTTCTTGTTGTGATGGGGGGCTATTGACCAGAAAGCCTAGTTCCTTTCATTTCTAATAGAAAATAGTAATTTCTGGTATTTCATTAAAGAATCATTGGCCATTGGCCATTTCCCATGCAGGGTGTAGTTAACAAGAAAATTATCATGGGTTTCTTTGTATACCACAGAATCTTGCTTCCCTAGTTATGTCTTTGCTGAAAACATGAGGTCAAGAGCCTGACAGTGGACATACTTCTTGTTTGAATTTTGGATAGATTTTAATTTTGTGGCCGTTGTGTGGTCTTCACAGTGATTCCTAGATTTCCTTTGTTAGTCCACTGCATTCTTCTTCAGTTCTACTACAAGCTTCATTGATGGACTGATGTGTACCATCCACTTGCCTTTCTTTGTCTTGCTTGTAGAACAAAATCGTTTGAGGCTGAGAGGCACCAGTGGCTGAAAGATGGCTGGCTGGTGGCCCTGGGTGGTGGTGGTGGGTGTTGCTGAAATTACAGACCACAGTGGCACACACCATCCAGGGAGTCAGATTTACCGTCCAAACCATCCTTCTGAGCATCTGGCTCTCCAACTTCACAGAAAAAATGAATGTACTATTAAAAACAATGAAAATGGCAAACTTGCATTCAGCACCTACTTAGTGAAAGTATATCCTCTCGTTAGAAAGTCACTCAGACTTTTCCAGATGTTTTGCAGACCAAGGGATTGACCAGAATGTGTGTCTGTGTGTCTGTGTGTGTGCCTGTGTGTGTATCCGGGAGCTTGTAGGAGAAGTGATTGTGTTGTATTGAAGAAAGACTGTGTGACTGGGAAAGCTGGTGAAGGTCTTTTTCTACTCCGTCATTTTCCTCCACATAAGTGAGGCACAAGGGGCGCTGAACATATGGAAAGACTTGAGTTTAATTGTTAAAATCCTGCGCAGCCAGGCCACTTCTTCAAAGCATTTTGCACTATTTAGCATTTGTGTGCATTAGGTAATATATTTAATGTTTCTCACTTGAATCCAATTTGCCTGTGTTTGGCAGCAGCTGAGTTCCATGGGCACCGGTGAGCGGCGGGGGTTGGGGAGGGGGTTGAGAGACAGGGAGACCATAAATCTGCCCTCGTAGAGTACGGAAGCAATATTGCTATGTTTGATGGTAGGTTTGCATGCACGCTCCAAAATGCTTGTGAAGCAATACCACCTCTTCCCCGAAAGTCTCTCAGGGATAAAATTAATGTATCTCATATTGTATTGATTGTAGCCAATAAGTGTCTAAATGATTTGATGTAAGGCAGAGAGATTATGCAGGGAAGAGAGGGGCAGAGGCAGCTTTAGAAGAAGTATGTGGTTTAATTACTGGCTGAATTTCGCCAATCCACCTTCTTCCCTTAGGAATTTAACAAATAGGCCTAAGTGCACTTTAGCTGTTCTTGACATCTGTTGAAATGATATCTGGCTGTGTTGAGGGGAGATGGGAATTCAGCTTGGGGTACTGAGGGGATCAGGGAGCCACAGGAAGTTCCTTTGCAGTCTGCAAAATTAGAAGGAGGAAAACACAGCATTGGCACTTTAAGGTTAAGCTGTGGAGAGCAGAGCTTTATCTGATAGAAGCCTGCCCTCCAGTTTAATGAAGCCACCTCCATCTTAAATGCAAGGTTAGATATATGTGTCTATATTCTAATGATCTTAAAAGCCCAGGCGCTGACCCAAATTGAACTTAAAAACTGGATAGTGGATGGGCAAATGCTTTATGCACCTGATTGGGAAAACCACTCACGGTTACCTCCTTTTAATGCACGTTATGAATTGCTGGGAAATTCCATGTCTTTTAGATAAATAACAAATGACTGCTTTTTCTTTCTTTCTTTATTAAATGGAAAAAAAGAGAAGCTAAAACCAAACTTAAAGTCAATGTTGACCCCAGCACAGGGAAGACTGATGTTATGAATCTGCTAGTGTTTTGATTACATCAATAATTCAAAGAAAGTACTGTCCACTTAATCTCTTTTACGCCTCTCCAACAGAAAAGCTCCTGGTTTTATTCTGAAAGTCCTAAAGTTATCATTTTCCTCGGTGCTTTCTGAAATATGTGTTTTGTTATGCTCGAAACATTTATATATGTTACTGACCAAATTATGTGTAAGTCATTTGGTTTCTCAGAGAGATAAAAAATCCACTTTAGATGGTAGACACAAAGGGAGATCTTATCAAAACCAGATTCCAAATTCAACTTGGGTATCTGTTTCTCAGGACATGTCCCTGATAGGGCATTTTCTTCTTGGTTTATTTGTTTGGTATATTGGCCAGTCTTAAAAAATATATATATGTATAAATATATACACATATATGAATGAGTGTATTGTGCGTGTGTGTGTGTGTGTATGTGTGTGAGATGCGGATGGTATCAGATAATTGGTTAAATGGAAATGTAAAATGTTAGAACAACAATAGTTTATTATTTGCCACCTGTGATTTAAGCTAATATTTCTATGGACAGTGAAATTTTTTCCTACAGTGAAGCTTTTCCCATCAGGAATTGGATATAGTGTGATCACTGTACTGATTACAAAGACACTGTGATTTGAAAGTAGCCCCCTGTGTTTGTCTGTGTATGTTACGGGTAGTGGTTCTGTTCTTGTATGTGTCTGACTTTAGGAAGGTTTTATGTTACTATGATTGTTGTTGTTATTATTTGATAGTCCTGAAAAAGATGTTCTAAAATTTCTAAGCTAATAATCTTGCTGGTGGAGATTGAAGACAGTGATTCAAAATAGAAGCTAGGCATGCTCACACATTAGATTGGTTCAGGTTTTATAGCTCAACACATAACTATTTGCTTCTCTCTATCACCCAATGTAGGAACCACCAAATTATCAGAGCACATATATAGGACAAATAACCTTTCCTATGGGTCTGAAACTTCCTAGCCCCTTGACTCATTTTCTTATTGAAACTATATTTATACCATAAAAATCTAAACTTCTAGGCTTACCTTGATAATTGGTCCCTATGTTGATAGCCCTGGGGCACGTTGAAGGACCACCAATAATCCAAGTATATTCAATTAGTTATAATGTCAAGGGCATTTTATTGTACTCCAATTCTCTCAAAAAGAGCCTTGTAGGACACATGCAGCTTCTGATGAGTCATCACAGTCAGATGTCTGTGCATCCATACAAGAAAGTTTTCTACAATCTCCTGCTTTTAAATGAAAACAAACACAATGACAGTCAGTATTTCTGGTTTAGAGCAACATTAGAATAATACTAAGATTTTTCCAGTTTTATATTGAAGCTGCTTTCATTATGCCTGTGTATATACAATATCTTGATCCATCTATCTGCCCACACATTTGTTATTTAACAAAAAAACTTATGTAAGACTTACTTTAGGCATTATTGTAAGTGATTTACAGATATTTAACTTATTTAATTATCTGACATTCCTATAATGTAGGTGTTATACCCATCCCCATTTTTCTAATAGGGCCTGTGAGGCAGAAAGAGATCAGTAGGCTAGCTCATGGCCACAGAGCTAGTAAGTGGTAGGACTCGGGTTCAATCCCAGGGATTTAACAAAAAAAGTAGTTTGCAATTATTGAGCACTTTCCACATGTCAAATACAGGGAATTAATTGTTTCTTCTTCAGTATCCACAACAAATCTATGAACTGACTATTATCCATTTCTATTTTGCAAAATGAGACTGAGAAGCTGATAGACTAAGACATCTTTGATTATACAGCTAGAAGGTGATGGAAATGAGCTTCCCATCGAGGCAATTAGATTACAAAGTGCTCAATATATTATAATAAACCTTCATACATATACATATCTGCATACCTATATATATTCTCTCTATATATATTTTGTATACATAAAATAAATGAAATATAGGTGCATATAAAAAGTGAAAAGGCAAGACTCACCTTTTTCTGTGTTGATTGTGTTTTGCTCTTAAACTCACACCTCTGGAAAGAGGTATCTTTCTTACTATTATCTTAAACACAGAATTATCTAATCATTTTTCCCAAATAACTGAAAAATGTTTGAGATGAAAAGTCCTTTTGAACAGCAGAGAGATTTGACCCAATATTGTTTTTGAAAGAAAAAGGTGATCTGCAGGTAATACATATTTATATTTATTAAAAGAGCATACTTATGAATATCAAGGGGCATCAGCAAAATCAATGACTGAAAGGTTCATTTGGAGACGGAAGTTGAAAATCTGTTGAACTCCTAAGAGGGAAATGGCTGCTTGATCAGAGTTCATTTATATCCAAGAGCATTGCACCAGCAATAAACTTTAAGTTAATGCTAACAATTTTAATTTGTATCTTTTAATTGTTGAATTCTGAATTGCTTTCCAATTTCCCACAGAGTTTAATGTGTATGCAAATTACACAGCCAAGAAATTCAAGATACAAAAGATAGACTGCATTTTGCAAACATACCATAATTATTGCTTAATTTTTAAAGGGTCTTTCTCTTCATCAGGGTATTGTTCAATTTCCTGAAACTGAACAGAAGACAACTTTTGGTTAATGATTAGTATAAATCTTGCGATGGAACTTAATTGTATGCTAACTTTGTTGTTTTCACAACTGCAAACTACTGTTTCTCTGAGGTAGGGTTTCTTGTTCTCTTAGCACAAATAACTCACCTAATAATAGCAGGAAAGAGTTATCAGAACATCCTTTTAATTGTTTGAAGGTCGTGCACTCTCATGCAAATTGTTATAAAAAGGCAAAAACAACTCTCATATCTATTTTATTTTATTTTAATTGATTTAGAGAGAATGGAAGAGAGAAACATGGATTTGTTGTTCTACCTATTTATGCATTTATTGGTTGATTCTTTTTTTTTTTAATTTTATTGTATTACATCCATCCCCTTTTTGCTCCCCTCTGTCCCCCTCCCCACCCACCCATTCCCCCCAAAGTCAATCCCACCTGTTGTCCATGTCCATGGTTCCTTTATACTAGGTTCTTGTCTAAGCTGCTTCCCTTCCTTGCCTCTGCCTGCCCCCTCCCCCCAACTCCTTTCCCCCTGACCACTGAAGGCCTATTCCTTGTATTCATATACTTGGTTCTGTTTGCTTGTTGTTAGTTTTGCTCTTTATTGTCCCATAATGGGTGAGATCATATGATATTTGTCCTTCACTGACTGGCTTATTTTACTAAGCATAATACTCTCCAGTTCCATCCATGTTGTTGCAAAGGGTACAAGTTCCTTCTTTCTTTCTGCTACATAGAATTCCATTGTGTAAATGTACCAAAGTTTTTTGATCCAATCATCCACTGATGAGCACTTAGGCTATTTCCAGCACTTGGCTATTGTAAATAGTGCCACTATGAAAATAGGTGTGCATAGGTTCTTATGAATTGGTGTTTCAGGATTCTTTGGGTATAGTCCAAGTAGTGGAATTGCTGGATCAAAAGGCAGTTCCATTTTTAGTTTTCTAAGGAAACCCCATACTGTTTTCCACAGTGGCTGCACCAGCCTGCATTCCCACCAACAGTGTACGAGGAGGGTTCCCTTTGCCCCGCATCCTCGCCAACACTTGTTGTTTGTTGATTTGCTGATGATTGCCATTCTGACAGGTGTGAGGTGGTCCCTTATTGTGGTTTTAATTTGCATCTCTCTGATGACTAGTGATGTTGAGCATTCTTTCATATGCCATTGATTGATTATTTTATGTGCCCTGGCTGGAGATTGAACTCACAACCTTTCTGTATTGGGGTGAGACACTAACCACAGAGCTTACCTGACCAGGACTCTCACATCTATTAAAATGTTCTGTTTCTTACTTATTCCAATCAGATTCATTAATGTTATTAATGTTTGGTCTTAGCCAAATAAAGAAAAAATACCTCACTGAACAAAATAGATGTGGTTTGTTGTTAACATTCAAGGTAGGAAATGACTCAATTTAGAGGGATTTAGTATAAAATGACAACAGCTAAAGCAATAGATTTGGTCCATTAGTAGTGAGTTAACTACTAAGTACTTAATTTATAAATGTTTGTTGATTACTTATTGGGTTCCAGGAATTGTCTTAGCTATGAAGATTAAAAATATTCCATATCTAAGACAGATGAACAATTTTCCCTAGTTGCTATAATTGTGATCAAGTGTTAAAGAAGTAAGATACTATAGATGGTGACACTGATTACAAGTGGGGAAAAGATGAAGTTAGTGAGATACAGAATGATTTGGAATAGGTTGTAGTTGTGATCAATGAAGTTATCTTAGGAGAGGTGATACCTGAGCTCATGGTAAAGGATTGACCCAGGAAGAGTAAGAAGCAGTTCCAGAGAGTAAAGACAATTGTAAAGGCCCAGGCAGGAATAAGCCAGGTATGTTAAAGAACTAAAAGAGGTTTTTATTTAGGTTATGTCTTTATGATCAAATAATGATATTTATTTTTAGTGTTTCAAAATGCCAGACTCCTTTCACATTTGTGTCATTTGCCATCAGACTATTATAACAGTAAAGGTAATTTAATGAATGGGCACAGGTTATATGAACAGAAGATTGAGCACATTGAACTCTCTCGGGAAAGGGCACCTTAGTCATAGCCTCAGCTCTAGGATTACTCCTCAGTTTTCTTGAAGATCTTCACAAATATTGAAATGATGTTTCCCACTCCAGAGTGGACCAATATGGTTTGGTGATATGTAATTTAATTTTTCAAATGGTGGTTCTACATTTTTTTTTAATTATAAGAAATTCCAATTATGATGAAAGTAGAGAGAATACTATACTAAACCTTCGCATACATCACCCACTTCAACTACTAACAATTCATGGATAAGTTTCTTTTACACTTTAATCTTCTTCCCTGTGTCCCACAGTTTCCATCAATTATCAAAGATTATATTATTAAATATTTCACTATGTGAATTCAAAACATGAGAAAATCTTAGGAAAATGCACCATATCATTAACCTCACTATGCATTAAGTACTAGCAATAATCCATTAATATAATCAAACATTCAAACATATCTAAAATATTTCTATATATATTAAAATGATGAAAACTATTTAGGAAAAACATTATTTACATTATTAAGCATATGCACGCACACAGGGTGCGTGCGATCAATTGGCAAGAACTTTGCATCTCCTTATTTCACATTTCTTATTAATTTTGAAAAACTTTTTTTAATATTTTGAAATAAATTTATTCTTATATGTAAACATATAAACATAGTCATTATTTTTTTTTAGTTTTTTTAAAAATTTCATTGTTGTTGTATTACATCCATCCCCTTTTTGCTCCCCTCTGTCCCCCTCCCCACCCACCCATTCCCCCCAAAGTCAATCCCACCTGTTGTCCATGTCCATGGTTCCTTTATACTAGGTTCTTGTCTAAGCTGCTCCCCTTCTTTCCCTCTACCTCCCCTTCCCTCCTACCCCATTCCCCTGACCACTGAAGGCCTATTCCTTGTATTCATGTACTTGGTTCTGTTTTGCTTGTTGTTAGTTTTGTTCATTATTGTCCCATAATGGGTGAGATCATATGATATTTGTCCTTCACTGACTGGCTTATTTCACTAAGCATAATACTCTCCAGTTCCATCCATGTTGTTGCAAAGGGTACAAATTCCTTCTTTCTTTCTGCTACATAGAATTCCATTGTGTAAATGTACCAAAGTTTTTTGATCCAATCATCCACTGATGGGCACTTAGGCTGTTTCCAGCACTTGGCTATTGTAAATAGTGCCACTATGAACATAGGTGTGCATAGGTTTTTATGAATTGGTGTTTCAGGATTCTTTGGGTATAGTCCAAGTAGTGGAATGGCTGGATCAAAAGGCAGTTTCATTTTTAGTTTTTTAAGGAAACCCCATACTGTTTTCCACAGTGGCTGCACCAGCCTGCATTCCCACCAACAGTGTATTAGGATTCCCTTTGCCCCACATCCTCGCCAACACTTGTTGTTTGTTGATTTGTTGATGATTGCCATTCTGACAGGTGTGAGGTGGTATCTTAATGCAGTTTTAATTTGCATCTCTCTGATGACTAGCGATGTTGAGCATTCTTTCATATGCCTCTGGGCCCTTTGTATATCTTCCTCAGTGACTTGTCTGTTCAGGTCCTTTGCCCATTTTTGAATTGGGCTGTCTGTCTCCCTGGTGTTGAGTCACATTAGTTCTTTATATATTTTGGAGATCAGACCCTTGTCTGAGGTATCATTGGCAATTATGTTTTCCCATACAGTTGGTTCCCTTTGAATTTTGCTGATATTTTCTTTAGCTGAACAGAAACTTTTCAAGTTGATATAGTCCCATTTGTTGATTCATTCTTTGATTTCCTTTGCCCTTGGTGAAGTATCAGGAAACTTATTTTTGCGTAGGATATCTGAAAGTTTACTGCCTATATTTTTCTCCAGGACCTTTATGGTAGCACTGCTTATGTTTAAATCCTTTATCCATCTTGAGTTTATTTTGGTGTATGGTGTAAGTTGGTGGTCTAGTTTTATCTTTTTGCATGTTGCTGTCCAGTTCTCCCAACACCATTTGTTGAAGAGACTGTTTTTACT
>PVIW01001483.1:58209-226980 GCA_004026585.1 Noctilio leporinus | reverse complement strand
ATTCCATTGATCTATATGTCTGTTCTTATGCCAGTACCATGCTGTTTTGATGACAGTAGCCTTGTAGTATTGTTTGACGTCCGGTATTGTGATTCCTCCTACCTTGTTCTTCTTTCTCAAGATTGTGGTGGCTATTCGTGAGTGTTTTTGGCTCCATATAAATTTTTGAAGTATTTTGAAAAACTATGTTTCTAAGGTTATGATTTAAAGTAATTTCAGATATAAAATATAAATTCTGAAATCAACTATCATGTCAAATGAATATGATGTTAGAGCAAACATAGTCTCTAGACTATGTGCAGGGCTGACTGCTAAGGAAATTGTGGACTTCAATAACATCCCTTTATGTATAGTTTACAACGTGAAGAAGGTGTATGATGCTGATCCTGATGTTGCCAAACCAACAAGGAAAACACATAAGGTACACCAGGATTGCACAAGTCCAGATATTGTACACAGAATCCAGGAGATCATCAATGAAGATCCAGGATATTTACCTTGATGTTTTGAGAGATGTAGTTGTACTGTGGATGGAGCAAGTTACAAAATGGATGTCATTTTATCTTCTCACAAAATGGTGCACCAGCACATAATGCCAAAAAGGTGACAAATGTCTCAGTGTCAATGTTTCTGAATTCTGGTCAAAAGAAATTTGTCCACCTTGTTCACCAGATGCAAATCCTTTAGACTCTTATGTATGCAGCATTTATGAGAGAGAAGTTAATAAACAACCTCATTCCAGTAAAGAGGCTGTTAAAGCTAAGATTGAAAACATTATGATGTCCATTGATAAAGAAAAGTTAATTAAAGTGTGCTCAAGATTCTGAAGTCAAATGGAGTCTATTATAGCAAATGGAGGCTTTTTTGAACAATTTTTAAAAATGACTATGTTTATGTATTTACATGTAAGAATAAGTTTATTTCAAAATGTAACACTTTTGTGGTATGTTGTTTATTTTACTAAAATTTTGCCAATTGATTATGTGCCCCGTGTGTGAGTGTGCATGTATGTGTAGAAAGAGATAGAGAGACAGAGACAGAGAGGGAGAGACAGAGAGAGAGAGAGAGAGAATCCAGAAAAAGTCCAGCCATTGTTAATATCATGAGAATGGTTATGCAATATTGGTGTGACCTGGCAGCCAAGGAGAGTGAACTGGAATGTACATGTGTGAACAATGATGACTTCACTGTACTAGCCAGTGGGGGAAGTAGACGACATTGAGTTAGCATGTGTACTGTGTGGCTATGACATTCAAAATGACTAAGTAGAGGCATGAATCTGCATCAAATTTTGCATTAAGTTTGAACATTTCTCCATGGAGAATACTTGGATGATGCAGAAGGCCACAGCTATGGGCAGCTGGTGATTGGCAGCTCCATCATGACAATGTGCCTGCTTATGCATCAAATCTCTTGTAGTTTTTTTCAAAACATCAAATCACTTAGGTGACTCAGCCTTGTACCAGCCCAGATTTGGTTCCCTGTTACTTCTGGCTTTATCCAAAACTAAAATTACTTTTGAAAGGGAAGAGGTTCAAAACCATCAATGAGATTTAGGAAAATACAACAAAGCAGCTGATGGCGACGGGGAGAACTATGTGAGGTCCCAAGATGCCTACTTTGAAAGGGACTGAGGCATCATTGTCCTATGTACAATGTTTGTTTCTTGTGTCTTCTTCAATAAATGTCTTTATTTTTCATATTACATAGTTGGATAACTCTGTGTGTGTGTGTGTGTGTGTGTGTGTGTGTGTGTGTATCTACTTAAAGTTCAGGAATTAAAGTAAAAATTGTGTATATCAAACAAAAATTAGTTGCTATCTCTCAATCTCTTTTACTCTGCTGGTAATGTCCTCTAACTCATTTTCTTTCCTTGGCAATTTATTTGTTGAGGATATTAGATCATTGTTATTGAAATATCTCCCCATAGTATGTCTTTGCACATTGCATTCTTTTCCACTATATCTTCTGTAATCTGGTGGTTAAAGTAAGAAATTTGATAAGATCTTAGTTCAATTGTTTTTGGCAAAAACACATTATAAGTTTAATTATGTATCTCCATCAGAAGGCTTACATGTGTGGCTGGCAGTCTTTGTTATGGATTTTTAACACACATGAATGACCATTGTTATCATGCTGTCTTCATTTATTATGTAGAATACTTCTACTGAAAGAAATCTATCATTATTATTATTTTATATTTTATTTATTTTTACTTCCCTCAAGGTACAGTTCATACCAGAAATACAGGGCACATACTCATCAATCTTTATATTTTTCCACTTTTCAAATAACTGAGTTCATTTGCTTGACTATTCCAGAAGTAACCAGTGATTTTTCTTACATTCAATTCTGAAGCCCTGTTGTTGGCCACTGGGCCCTTTTCTCAGTTGGCTCCTTGGTATCTGAGCAGAAGCCACCTTGCATTATGAGATGACAGGGCATTCCCAGACCAACTTGTACATTTCCTGCCCCCAGCCAAGATTCATTTATATATGTATTGATTTTTTTAGAGAGAGAGGAACAGGAACAGAGAGAGAAAAAAAGAGAAACATTGATGGGTTGCCTTCTTCATGTATCCCAACCAAGGACTGAACCATCAGTCTTTTGGTGTATGAGAGGATGCTCCAACCAAAGGAGCCATATAGCGAAGGGAACTCAGTTATCTTTTCGTGGAAGCTTTTCAGAACTAGTAGGTGTCTCAGTTTGGGAGGGTTAATGAACATCTTTATTATTTTACTTAAGTCTCTATCGAGCACACATTTCACCTTCTTCCAATGAGAGGGACCTACATTTCTGAGAAGAACAGTTCCATTTGGTTCTTGTGCTCAGGACTGAGCATGCGGATGAGGCCTGGACATTCAGAGTGAGTGATAGCTCTGTGTGTAATGATTCATTCAGAGATATTATCCCACCCAGATGGGCCACTTAAAGCCCCTGTGGGACTAGGTTATGACCCTCTATGGAGAAATCATCCCTTCTTCACAGGGTTGTTAGGCTGGTGAGAGATGAGTCTACTGTTATGGTAGCCACATTGTCCTCAAAAGAGAGAGATGAAATGTGAGAAGCTGAGAAAGGAAAAATCTTGATGGCATCACTTGAGACTCTATATACAGCTGTGCCTTAAGATAATTCTACCTAATTTGGAACTATGCAATTACATCAGATAATATATTTATTTTTATTCCCTAAGCTATTTTTGATGTGCGTGCATGTGTGTGTCTGTGTATATGAAAGGGTTCTGTCTAATAATTAGGATTTTCTATTTATATAAAAAAGACATTTAAAAATATTTTAAGCTATTTTAAAATAGCACAAGGTAGCTTAAAATAAATTTCTTAAATATCTACTCTGCATGAGGAATCTGTTGTGCTTAATGCTATATGATAAAATAAAATGAGCCAGACAAGACTTTCTCTCCATGTCCTAATACAGTCAATATGCTAAGACATGGCTAGAGGTCATGAAAACATGAGATAGAAACTTAAGGAGTTAGCACCAGGAGCCTGGGAAGGAGGATGAGGCCAACATTTGAAGTGTTTTGAGTGCAAAGGGATTCTGTTTTTATTCTATAAACTTCAAGTAGATCATGAAGGGTTTCTTTCTTCTTATTCTTGTTTATTCTTGTTCTTGTTCTTCTTCCTCTTTCTTTTTCTTTTTCTTTTTTTGTTATGTATTGTTTTTCATAGGAATTGGAGAAAAGTAATGCAGTCAGCTTATGCTTTACAAGATTAATTTTGCACAAATGAATGTTTATAAACAAATGTTTATAAAATGTGTTTATAAACAAATGAAGGATGCTAGAATAACCATTTAGGAAAAAGGCTACAAACCACATAAACTTTTTTTTTTTTTTTCATAAAACATCAGGGGTTAAAAGACCTCTAAAGAAAAACTAGGTACTTCCATGAACCTTTTGCTTAGACAGCAACTCAAAGATTGATACATATAGCATTGATGGGACATGAGGTAAATCAGGTTGATGCTTCAATGTTCGGATATAAAAAATACAATTAAGTGTATTAGAAAAAGTGTGATTTATACCCCGAACTTCCTAATGTGATATCTAGAGCTGCTTGGATGAGACTCATAAAGGGCAAACCCTTGTCTAGGATCCACTCAGAAACTGCAAAGACTCACTAATGGTGTTCAGAGAGTTCATTATTTGGGGAATTACTTTCAGTGGGTCAATAAAATGGTAATTATCAAAACTGATTATCAATAGATTTGTCAGCCTCCTTTTAAAAACATTATATGCCATTTATCCAATGTAGAAATCCCTTTTGTCTTATTCAAAAGAGTATTTTAAAAAATCATATATATATATATATATATATATATATATATATATATATATATAGTCTACATATTTAAGTCAAATATATATTTTATAGAAATATATCAAATTATATACATATGAATTTAAAATATAAATCTATAAATTATTTATACATATATAATAAAATATTATCTATAGCAATACCTTATTAACTATATTATCTACAACTATGTATACCTGTTAATTATATTGAGATTGGCTTGATACTCTCAGGACAGACCTCACATGTATAGATTAAGTTGACTCAATTCAGATCCTCAAGGCTATGTTTATGTGCTAGTACACATGCTAAAATCAGGGGAGAAATTAGAATGCCCCAAGAGCAGAGCAGATCCCAACTGGTGGAATTTGTTGCTGGCATGTGAGAAAGGAAAAGGTGCTTTGAGACACAAGAATTAGTCAGATGAAAGTAAGACAACTCAGTCCATTTGTTTTGATAAGTACATAGGCTAGCTGTTGGAACTTGTTGGAACTGGGTAGGCTGAATCCTTATATGAAGTCATATTTTCTGCTTTTTTGTGTGTAGGACATAAGTTACTAGTAAGTGAGTACTAATAGTCTTCCCTTTATGTAATGGGGGTGGGGAGAACTTGAATGATTTCTTACTTGTGTTCCAGCTCCTTCTTCCCTTTTAGTGAGTGAGTGTTTTTGCTGCTTTTGGAGAGAAAGCCTATGTGGACTAATAACAGAGGACTGAAGAGAAAAGGAAGGAAAAATAGGTACAACACCAGAAGCTTCTGTGTAGAAAGGTGGTTGACAGAAATGGGGAGAAGAAACTCAGAAACAGCAAGTCTCTGAAAGAATTGGAGAAGAAAGGACAGGTTGCAGACAGTTTTGATGAATTATATGCAAGCTGCCATTTCATAATTGGCAATAGGGCTTTTGGTTTTTGACGGCTTATCCTGTTAATATGACAGCAATTTAGGAAAAAAAAAAAAAAAAAGAATAGCCATATTGAGTGTTTATTCTAGGCACTACGAAAAGTACTTTATTGTTTTGAGAAACAGAAGAGCGTCTCCTGGTGGGTCCTCTCAGTGAAGCCTTGGTGTTGGTAGGGGCCAACCTGACCTGACATTCACAGACAAGCCTTAGTGTTCTGTTAAACCCAGACAGCCTCCAAAACATTGACATCAGACAAGGCCACTCTATGACTATAATTAATCAAGACAACATGAAATTGCTGTGTGATCATGTCTGAACTCAGCTGAAAACACAAATGTTGCCTAAACCACAAAAGTGATCAACTATCTCTCTATTCTGGCTAATGTGAGCAACTCTTCCTTCTTAATTAACTATAGTTTCAGCTTCATTGTATTCTTCCTTCCAGATAACATTTAAATACCCAATAATAAAATTTCTCTGTTTTCTGAAGGTATCCAACTTAGAAAAGACCCCTGCTCCCTTGGACCCTTCCTCTGGGGTACATAACATGAGCCCAAATCCTATATGATATCATCCCCATACCATTTTATTGAGACACCCCATGGATCCTTATGTTGGACCTTATTTGAAACAGGTGATAAACCCAATGTTGCTCAAGTTCAGGTGTGGTTTCTGGTTATCTTTGGCTGGAGAGCATGGAAGATCTCATTATTTTTTAAAATAGTTTAAGTTTGCAAAGAAAAGAACCCTTATTCAGTTAAGTCATATGCCCAAGGACACATGGTTTGTGGTGGAACTGCACACTGAACCCAGGCATTGTGTCTGCAGAGACTCTATCCATCATATCAAACTGCCTGTCCATGTAGATCTTTTCTGTGTTTTCCCTGTATATTTGTCTTTTATAGCTGCCATAGGAAATTGTCACAGAGTTAGTGGCTTACATAACATAAACTTAGTATCTCACAGTTCTATAGGTCAGGTGTTCATTTTGCTCAGCTGGTTTCTATGCTGTGGGTTTCACAAAGCCAAAGTTAAGGCATCAACAGTGTGAGGATTCCTGGGGGTGGGGATGGGATAGAAGGGGACTAAATGGTAGTGGAAAAATACAATAAAGATTAAATCAAAAGAAAAACAAAGTTAAGGCATCGACTATATGGACTCACACAGATGGAGGCTCTAGGAGGAATCTACTTCCAATGTCATTCAGAAGATCACCACAATCTAGCTTCTTGGCACCATAAGGTTAAGGTTGCTGCTTCTTTGCTGGCTGTCAGTTGAGGGCTGCCTCTAGTTCTCTAGAGACCTCTCTAGTCCTGGCACATGGGCCTGTCTATTCCAGGGCCAACAACATTAGGAGCCCTTTGTACACTCAGAATCTCACTGACTCCTCTTCTGCCACATCACTTACTCCAGATGGAGGAAGTCTTCATCTTTTAAGGGCTCATGTGATTAGATTGTGCCTTCTCCAAAAAATCCAAAGTAATCTCCTACTTTTAGGTCCACAACTTTAATGACATCTTCAGAGTGCTATTTGTAATGTAGTGTGCCCTATTCATAGGTTCAGGGGATCAAAGTCTGGGCATCTTTAGGGATCATTTTTCTGCCTGCTATACATAGCTAATCACCTGCCATACTCTCACCATTTTCTAATGGATTTACTCTTTCTTTCAATACATTAGTACATTTTATTCTTTTTGGTTTGGGAGCTCTTCTCTTGACTGTGACTTTGCATAATCTCTACTCTCACCCTTTGGCAATTGAGAATAAACTCCCAAGAAAGCCATCTCGTTTCCCCACGTAGAAGCATTTAGGAATTGTGTAGGAGAGTGAGGTTGCAGCTGCTTTAGCTGTATGTTATTACAATAGCTCTGTGCATTTCTGAAGTCTGCCAAAAAAACCCCTCAGAACTGGAAAGGACAAGCATGGGAAGCGGGGAAATCTCCATGTGACCTCAAGATTGCTAGCCAGAGACTTCTTTCTTATACAATAGGTGTCCAGAGAAGCATATGTAAATGCAGCAAATCTCAGGAGTGGTAGCAGAGGAACCAGTTTAACCCTGGGCTTCTATGTCCCTCATTCAAATTAGCATTGGCTGCATTTGGTCAACAGCAAACTTTTCATCCAACTTTCAGCCACAGCTCTGGCTATCAGAATTTTGTTTGCAATCTGTCTTTTTTATCCGCTTTACTTTGAGGATGATATTGCTGGTAAGTTGGCTTTTGGGAGTCTGGTGTGGACATTATAAAGTTTTAGAAAGTAAAATTAAGTTAATAAAGTAACAATTCAAGAGATGGCCAGCCACACCAACAAAATGTTATGTTATTTTTCTTTCCTTTTTAAAAATCCATCTATGTGAAATTTGAAAACACCACATCTGGCAGCTTGATGGTATGAGGAGCTCCTTGAAATGAGAAAATCTCTTGCCCCAGTGGCAGATCCACAGGTCTCAAGAGAAACCCTGCAGATCACTAACACACAGCCATAAGAATATATTGACTGTGGCCTGAGCCCATGAGAAGATTGATCAATCTAGCAAACTTGCATTAATTGTGAAACAGAAGGGATGGTGCGATCAATGATGGGAATGAAAGTGCTCTGGTAACGATGCCACATCTAGCTAGTCCAATAATGGAGAAGCTGATGTATAGCATATTGGAATTCTACCGTCTGCGTACTTGTCACCATAAAGAATATCCCACAATTATGGGGGAAAATTGAGCAGGCAGCAGTTGAGCCAACCTAATCAGCCTGATGCCAAAGTAGTTTTCCTGATTAAACACTAAATTAAGTGGCACTCAGCTCTGTAACCTACCTGTATTATGAAAAATAATCCTAGTGCTAACGTGAAAAGTTTGTATTTTTAATCAAAGCCAACTTTGGGTATTAAAATAGTCCTGGGCTATTTTGGTGTCCTTCAGCTGTGAAAGTGTTTAAGAATTCATAAATGGGTCTTTTGCCATTGGCTACAAAGGGCCCAGTGCTATATTGGGAGGTAAGGTTTCCTGTACTAAAAATCAATTAGACTTGATACAAACTCAGAGAAGTCTTAAGGGGAAAAAAAAAGAATGCATTCAAGAGGTCCTGAGAGAATTCAAATTTAGTTAACTTCTGTAATAGTTTGCCTAAGGGCATCAACTCTATTCTTTGCTGAAAAGCACATGATTACTCTGTGAGGCTAGAGGCTTAATAAGCTGTGGATACTACAAGGACCCCTTACACACATGTGTCATTTGTTAAGTCCTGCACACAAATCCGCTGACAATCTGGCAAAATTGTCAGTGGATGAAATGGCAAATTCTCCAGGACCAAGAGAAAACTATTTTTCATGGGCATTTGGAGAATGCAAAGGAACTAATTTGTATTATGAGCATGAAGTCCACATTCTGGCTAGAGTTCCTATATAGACACTTATTCGAGAACACACGCTGATGAGATTCTTTGATTGCTGTGTGCATTTGCAGGAGAGAACCCTCAGAAGGAGTTGACAGGGTCTATTCGACATCTCTGTAGCTCAGTGGCTGGAAGCCTAGTGGTCTGTGAGGGAAATGTACGTTGTATGAGGATGGAGACACTTCCTGATCAGATACACAGTGCTAATAAAGTCCTTCCAGACTGACAGCTGTTGGAGAGGAGGGGTAAGGAGGGGACTGAATGAAAGAAGTGGAAGGGATTAACTAAGGAGCATATATGCATAACCCATAGACACAGACTCCAATGCAGCAATGACCAGAGGGAAGGGGATTTGTCAGGGCTGGATGGAGGATGGCAAAGTGAGAGATTGGGGACATCTGTCAAGAACAAAAATAAAGAAGAAAAATGAGTCCAAACAGGGCAATGGGTACAACCAGAAATTGACTTTTTCAGCTATTATTTTTTTCTTATATTTGTTGTGATTCAAAAAAAAAAAAAAAAAGTAAATGTGTGGACTTGCATGTTTTATTCTGGGTGAGGAATAAGTCAAGAAAGAGAGACTTTCACCTATTTCTGTATAGTTGAAAAGTCAAGACCTGGGCAATGACTTGAATTTGTTTTATTTTATTAAGTAACAGTCATTTGTGTAGCCATTGATCCATGCCAGGCCTGGTTCTAAGGGCTTTTATAATATTAAAACATTTCATTCTTCTGATGTGTCTATGAGGTCAAGAGACACAGAAGAATGAACTGAAACCCAAAGATCTTTTTATTTTTTAAAATTTTATTGTTGTATTACATCCCCTTTTTGCTCCCCTCTGCCCCCCTCCCCACCCACCCATTCCCCCCAAAGTCAATCCCACCTGTTGTCCATGTCCATGGTTCCTTTATACTAGGTTCTTGTCTAAGCTGCTCCCCTTCCTTGCCTCTGCCCCCCCTCCCCGAACCCCTTTCCCCCTAACCACTGAAGGCCTATTCACTGTATTCATATATTTGGTTCTGTTTTGCTTGTTGTTAGTTTTGTTCATTATTGTCATGTAATGGGGTGAGATCATATGATATTTGTCCTTCACTGACTGGCTTATTTCACTAAGCATAATACTCTCCAGTTCCATCCATGTTGTTGCAAAGGGTACAAGTTCCTTCTTTTTTTCTGCTATATAGAATTCCATTGTGTAAATGTACCAAAGTTTTTTTATCCAATCATCCATTGATGGGCACTTAGGCTGTGAAACCCAAAGATCTTAAACCACTTACCAAGATCTTATAGACTGTAGGTGACAGGTGGCAATTTGAACATTGGCAGGCCCTTTCCGATATGTCATATTATAATAGGTGGGTCCTTCTAAGAAGTTGTTTGGTCAATGGCATCAGTCATGTGAAATAGGAAGGACTGAGGGGCTATTAGATGGTATTAGTTCAAGCTATGCTGTATATCCTTCCTACTCTTCTTCTACCACTGTCTCATTCTTTAGATATACCCCCACCCTCCCCAGAGCTGCCTTCTGGCTCTCAACCTATGAGTCTGTCTCTATTTTGTTTGTTAGTTCAGTTTGTTCATTAGAATCTACATGTAAGTAATATCATATAGTACTTGTGTTTTCTTAATGAACTCTTCATAACCCTACAAGACAAAAAAAAAAAAAAAAATGTCTCAATTTTAAGGATAAAGGATCTGAGGCTGAGAGACTGAGTGGTATGAGTGGTAGATAGAAGTCACATAACTTTCAGAGGCAAACCTGGGACTGAGACCTAGGTCTTCTCAATGTTAGTCTTTCATCTACAAAATATGACTCATCACCCTGGCTGGTGGCACAGTGGATAATGCACCAGCCTGCAAACCCAAAGGTCAGTGGTTCAATTCCCCAGCCAGGACACATAACCCTGTCAGCTGAGGGCTGCCTCTAGTTCTCTACAGACCTCTCTGGTCCTGGCACATGGGCCTATCTATTCCAGGGCCAACAACAGTAAGAGCCCTTTGTACACTCAGAATCTCACTGACTCCTCTTCTGCCACATCACTTACTCCAGATGGAGAAAGTCTTCAGCTTTTAAGGGCTCATGTGATTAGATTGTACCTTCTCCAAAAAATCCAAAGTAACCTCCTATTTTTAGGTCCATAACTTTAATGACATCTTCAGAGTGCTATTTGTAATGTAGTGTGCCCTATTCATAGGTTCTGGGGATCACAGGTTGCAAGCCAGGTCTCCAGCCAGGTCCGTAGCTGGAGGCAGGTGAAAGGCAACCATACATTGATGTCTGTCTCCCTCTCTGCCTCTCTCCCTTCCCTCTCTCTAAAACTAATAAATACAATGTTAAAAATATATATATGACTCATCTCCATCCATTGGATGATGTCTGAGGCCATGAAGACATGTCAGGAGCTCAGTAGCCTTTGGTCCCTCATGAGATGGAAAGTCACTTCTACCTCATATTCCAAGCTTTGTTAACAACTGCCTGGAGAGACAATAAGAGATTAGAACTTTGGGACAACTTATCTCTGGCACAGGGACTCATGCTCCAATAAGACCCATCAGACCATTTTCATCATGGGGCAATTGATATTAAGCTGCTTCATCAAATAAGAAAGGGCAGAGGGGTTTGCCTTATAATTGTTGGGAGGCTATGCACATGTTTCATGGTAGATATTCTGGGTTTCTTTCATATTTTGACTAATCCTTGTAGACTAACAAGTTACCATAATGAATCCTATGAAGACAACAGGAAAGAGCCCAGATTTTTCCTAACTACCATCCACATTTAGATTAGATTAAGGCAGAAACTCAAAGCACCTAATAACAAGAAACATCTTGAAGTAGTGACATTCTCTTTCAAGGAACAGAAGCAGAAATATACATCCATCAATGGGAAGCTGAGACTGATGCTTCTCAAAGTGCCCCAGCCTGCACAGCCTGGAGCAGCCCTTTGTTTGGACCCTTTCCACCCAGTACTGTGATTATTAAAAAAAAAAAAAAAAATTATTATATTCAGAGAGAAGGGCAGGAAGGGAGGAAGGAACAGAGAGAAACATCAATGTATGATTGCCTTTCACCTGCCTCCAGCTACGGATCTGTCTGGAGACCTGGCTTGCATCCTTCTTACATGCCCTGACTGAGGAATTGACTTTGGGTTCACAGGCCGGCACCTATCCATGGAGCCACCAGCCAGGGCACTACTGTGATTCTAAGAAGACACAGCTGTGCTTACCACTTTCCCCCTCACTCCCAGCTTAAGGGCTATTTTATTTATGAGCCATAGATGACACTCAAATTAGCTCAAACACCAAAAGGAACTTAGCATGAACTGAGGATAGGTATCAGATTGTTTATTAAGAAAGTCCAAATGCTACTGAAACATGGTTACTCATGGCCCCTCTGTATTCTCTATGCGTTTGCCTTCTCTCTTTTTGCTTAATAGCATCCCCAGTCAATATGGTAGCACATGGCTGCCAATATTTTCCAAATCACAAAAATGGCAATGCACCATGCAAGAGAATGATTTACCATTCTATCCCTCCTCAGTTAAATGCCCAATCAATCATCAGTGGAACCTGTTAATTAGTCCATCCTGAATCAACTGTCTAGTTATCTCTGGCCAGGTATACTTTGTAGTAATGACCATTTTCATTGTAAGCATATGGCTAAAGATAAAGGGCCAATTTTTTCAAAGGTATTCTGAAATCCACTATGACACATCTCATAGGTCCAGACTTATTTCCCCAAAGAGAATCAGTTGTTGAAAACTGGCCAGTGGCCATGTCATCATAGTGAAAAGGAAGGAGAGAAGTTGATGTTCTTCCAATTCTGGTGCCAGACAAAACTCCATTCACTACCTGATTGTTGAGTTTGCTTTTCTTGGAGACCTATGGCATGGTGGGGTCTGAAGGGTATGTGGGATATGTATAACTTTCTAAGACATAGTGCTCTAACTAAGATATTAAACATATTTTACAGTTCACTTTTTGCATTAGTTGCTAGATGAATTTAAAGTAGAATTGACTTTGTGAACTGTGCAGAACAGAGGAAAGGGTATAGGCTTTGGAGTTCCAGCTGTGACACTCATTGGCTCAATTCTTTCATCTAAAATCGATATAGAAATAGCTCCTAGTCACATAGGACTGTTGAGAGAATTCAGTGAGGTAAGGTATATAAGAACTTGAACCAGTGTTTTGATCATAGGACATATGCAATAAACAAAGCCAACAATCGTCAACTGGAAGTGATTTTATCTCACTCAGAGGACATGTGGCAAAGTCTAGAGAGGTTTTTGGTTGCTACACTGGGAGGGGGATGCTACAGGCATCCTGTGGGCAGAGTCAAGGGATGCTGCTTAACAACTTGCAATGCACAGGACAGCCCCCACAACAAAGAACTGCCTAGCTCAGAATGTCAATGGTGACAAAATTGAGTAACTCTGAAGTAACCTATTATTGCAAATCCCTATTGATGTTAATATTCCTTGGAATCCGAGAGAAGGGAGAAGGATCTGAACTGAATTCTTTATTTTCTATCCCTCCCATTATGCTTCTCTCCTTAAAGAAGGAAGGAGAATTTCAGAGGACTAGAGAGGCAATTAGAGCACAATCTTCACTCAGCTGAGTAAAGACAAATACATGTTGTAATTAAAGTGGCAGTATTGTTAGGACAGGGACTTCTGTGGACAAAATAAATTTAAAAGAACTGTCCATCCAAAGTCCTGAAACTCTGGCTAATGATCAAAATGATATGTAAACTGGTCTAAGTTGAACAATAGTTGCTGCAAAAATGCATCAAAATACTTTGGGAAATACATTTTGGCTCCTAATTACAGTTTTTCAAGGTGTTCCAATTATATCTTGATTAGAGGAGAGTAGATAATAGGCTAAAGACATCTTCTTCACTAGGTTGTAAGCTTCATGAAAACAGGAATTGTGTATATCATTGTGGAAAACAGGATTACAAGCTTCATGGTTTTTTGAGATGTATGTGTGTGCATGTAAGTTTTATAAAAGCACTTTATTGTGGTAAAACATTTAACATGAGACCTTTTCTCTTAATATATTAGATTATATTATGTGTACAAGGTATTATTGTTGACTATAGGTTCAGTGTTTTACAGCAGATTTCTAGAAATTACTCATCTTAACTAAAACTTCATTCTCATTAATTAATAACTCCCTCTTTTCTTTTTCCCCTAAGTCCTAAGAAACCACCATTTCACTTTCTAATTCTCTTAACTTGACTGTTTTAAGTACCTTATATATGTGGAGTCATGCAGTATTTGTCTTTTATGTGTGGCTTATTCCATTTAGCTTAATTTTCTCATGTATCTCATATTGCAAAATTTCTTTAATGCTGAAGAAGAGTGTGTGTGTGTGTGTACATGTGTGTGTGAATGTGTGTATATGTGTGTATGTGTGTGTGTGTGTGTGTGTGTGTGTGTGTTACATTTTGCTTACCCCCCCCCCCTTTGGCATCTACCCCTGGGGCCTGGGACAGAGTCAATAGTTACTGCTCTCTTTCTCCCCTCCCCTCACTCACTTTCAATGCTGTAGATTTATCATGGTGAAAATAGTAGTTGCTTTATGCTACAATGATTGAAAGTTTTCATATATTTTCTAATATAATCTCCACCATCAGATGGTATTATAAAAAAAGAATATCATTGTAGAAAAGGACAATGAGGTTACAAGTGAGTATGTGGTCTGTGATTGGGAACCAGAAACTCCTCCTCACATTCCTGAGATTGTTCTCCTAGACCAAGGAGGAGATGGGGAGCATGGCCTCCCAACTCCAGCTGGGCATCACACTCACTTTCCACAGCCAGTGAAAACACAGCCACTTGTGCCCTGTTCTAGAGCTATGAGATCAGAATCCTGGCATAGAGGGCTCTGAGCCAAGGGTTTTGGAAAACAACTTTTTGATTCAGAAATTGGAAAGATGAATAAGTAGTCTTCCCTTCCTGTATCAAGCAGGCTTAATTTTAAGAACATCTTTGGAGATAGGCTATTTACATGATTTTTGAGTTTCTGACTAACTTAAGAGTCAATGAGTTACCCATTTTTGATTTATCTTCTCATGATAAAATGACTCTTTTAAGCAAACAAGGAAGAATGATCATATTTGAATTTTTCTTTGATTAGGAGTCCAGTATTTTACATCTCCATTGTAGTTTATTCCATTTCATTCTGTTCCATTCTATCCCATTCACCCCATCCCATTTCATCCCATCCCACTCCATTCTACTCTGCTCCCCTTCATTCCCTCCTGTCCTATTTAATTCCACTCCACAGCACTCATTCTATTTCATTCCATTCCACTCTCCATTCCATTCCATCCCACTTTACTGAATTCCATTCCATTCCACTCCATCCATTCCATTCCATTCCACTCCACTACTCTCCACTCCATTCCATTCCATTCAATTCCATTCTATTCTATCTGATTCCATTTTATCCCATTCCATTCCGTTCCATTCCAGTCTATTCCATTCCACTCCACTCCATTCCTCTCCACTCCATTTCATTACACTCCATTTCATTCCATTCATAGTAACTCATTTTATTTACACTTTCTTGTTCAGGGAGATAAAAATATATATTACTTTATAGAAGAATGATGGAATATTAAATATGCTTGCTTTTATTGCATCTATAGAAGTAATCATGTTTCAGAGAAACATAAAATCTATATAAAGGGGAAAGATCCAATTAATCCATTATTCCATATAGTTGCTGTGATAGACAAAACATATCACAGTTTTGTTTTATTTTCTGGTTACAAAAAAGACTACACTACTCAGTTCCCCATTGCAATTAAGTGTGACCATGAGACTAGAGCTAGTTACTGGGTAATGTGCGTCATTTCATGAGCACGGGTGGATGGGAAGGGTAGAGGAGGGCAAAGGGGGAACAAATTGAGACAGCAGTAATAGAATAACAATAAAAGTGATTTAATAAAAAATAATACTATAAGAACTGCACTTAACAGGGTGATCACTGTGTATATTATATAAACATCTAATTACCATGTTGTATACCTGAAACTAATATAAATTTGTATGACATCTGTAAAAAAATATCTGTAAGCACTCTCTTCTTTTGCCACAGTGTATCTGAAGTTCTATATTGAGGTGCACAAATCTCCATCAACCTGGGTCCTTGAGTAACAATGCAGAACAGAACTTGCCTTACTTACCCTAAGGGTCTATCCTAGACTTGCAACATAGGTTGGTATATTGTTACTGAGGATTGGGAGTTAGTATGTTATCGTAGTAGATAGCCTATCTACTTGAACTTTAGAAAATGGTTGCAAGATATAATTTTTAAAGTTAGATCTAAGTCAGGACTCCCATTTTACACCAGCTTTTGGACAAAACTTAAGTCACGCAACTGTTGTTTTGATAACAGACATAGCTGAAATTTATTAAGCCCACCTCTGTGCTAAGCACCACACACAGGGTTTTGCAGAAATCATCTCATCTAATCGTTCCAGATACTCTCTCATGTGGGTAGACACTTACTACTTGGCGGCTGCAGAAATAGGCATGACATAAGATGTAAAACCAGGCAGTGGAAATGCTGGGCTTGGGCCAGGTCTGATTAATGCCTGGGACTGGAATTTGCTCACCTCTTAAGTGTACTTGGTTAAAATATCTACCTCACCACACAGTGTTAAGGCTCTATAAGCTGCCTATGTGACAGGAGCCCCGGATGCTGGGCCGGTGAGGTGATTCGTTGTTTGAGCTTTTCCAGCACCTGTTGGAGAAACCTTGAGAGTGGTTCCTCATGGGTTGTCACTGGAATCTAATTGACCAACCTTGAAATCCCTGACTTTTTTTCATTTTCTTCTCCAAGTGGTAAATGTTCATCATTATTTTTGTCCCCTGTTCAAGTTGACCCTCTCTCTATCATGACATTTGGCTTCATCCTTCAGCTGCTCTCCCTCTCTTTTTTATGGTTCCATGTTGCTGTGAGCAGAATTCATTTTTCAAAAGACAGATGGCGGCAACCCTGTTCTCTCTAAATAAAAAAGCAAAACAGCTGTTAAGGTGCAAACAGAGTTGCGGCCAGCAAATCGTATCTGCTTCAAGTGTTGGCGAAGTTTCCCTTCAGGGAAGAGGAGCTATCTAAACAAAACGTGCAGTCTCCACTGGGCTCTGCCAAGGCCCAGGTATAGAATGATGGCATATAATGGAAATTTATAGCATACTATGGAAACAGCACCTTTCTATCTTGCTTGGTGCATATTTAAATGCTGTGCTAACGGAGCTGAAATTTATTGCTCTCTAATAACGATAAAATGCCACCGGAGAATGAGATAAATCTTAGCCCCAAATCTTAGCATGCGATGCACACACTCGCATGCACACATGCTTGTAAAATACAGCCAGATACTGCTAACTCAGGAGTTCAAGTTCAGAGGAAGCCAACAGAACAGAGAAAGTAAAGGAAATGTTCTACAGAGGACAACAAATTGTTGTTTTCATGAGGCTAGGGTCAAGGTATATTGTGGCCTCAGGTTGAAATGAGCATCGCTTTGTCTCACAGCTGATATATACTTGACCTTGGTTGGGAAAGCTTTTTCTTCTCTGGATGCTGAATAGCTTCTCTTCACCTTTTCACAGCCTGTGACAGAACAGCTTCCAAACAAATACTGATGAAATGTAACCCTCTGGAAGAGGAACATTGCCTTGTGGGGTTTTTTGTTTGTTTGTTTTAATGTGGTCTATCTATCTATCATCTATGTATATCTATCTATCATCTACCTACCAGCCCATCTATTATTCATCAATCCATCCATCTATTTATCTATCCATCTAGAATTGGAAGTTTCAGAGGCTTTGTAAGAAGATTTTAAGGCAGAAAATAAATTTTCTAAGAGGTTATGTTTGCAAACTGCCTGTGCTGTATGGATCAGGTGTGTGCTCACCCCCTTTTCAGGCACACTGAGCATTCAGGGAATGAAGTTTTACCAAATACTGACCAGAAAATTCTTGCTGACATTTGGAAGCAGGCCCTGCTAGCTCCTTCAGTGGCTGCTTGGGGACCCACCCACCTCTCTATTTGACCATCCAGGATTCATGAGAGAAGGCCGGCTTGTAAATCTGCCTGAACCCCTTGCTGAACATCCAGAAACCATACTTTTGTGGGTCATTCCAAATCAGCAACCACCTTCAGAAAGGAGGCTTTCTTTATTGACCCTCATTGCAGATGTTTCCTCAGCTACTCCCTATGCAAGGGGATTCTGAATATTTCATGTGAGGTATTTATCTTCAGTGAGGAGCCTAGAGATTGTTTTGTCATCCCCATTGAATTAACTATTTTTTTCTTTCTAGATGCTTCCTTGAGCATAACTGTGTATGTGTGCATGTTCATGTACATCTGTGTGTGTGGATGTTCATGTACATATGTATGTGTAGGTATCTATGCATCTCATTGTAACTGACCTTGTCTTGGAAATGTGGCCAATGTCTATAAATTAAAATCCACTCTTGTTCAAAGTGGTAAAAATATTCTTGGTTTCCTAGATTTTTTTTTTACAAATGTCTGTGTGAAGGGGTAGAGATAGGTGTATAGATGGGTATGAGGGGTGAACTTGTCAAACTTGAAAACCAACCCATTTTCTTACTGTGGAGTATTACTGCAATTCCTTAGTACCCTTGGTGTTATTTTATATAGAACCATTGTTATAAACTCTCCTCTTCCCTCACATGTCTTTCCTTTTTCTATACTGGAGAAAGCTTTTAAATAGTATAAGTTGGTGCATTTACCTATTTAGGTTTCATTATATTATAGCTTGAGAAAAAAACAGTTAGGTTTGGGCAGTGTTGATACTTGGAATGCAAAGAGACCTAAGTTTTCACACAAAATGAATTCTTTAAAGTGTAAGCTTTTAAGTGTGTTTTATGGACTTCATGCAAGTATGTGTGAGAGAGAGAGAGATTGAGAAAACTCATGCTATTGGGTTTTGTTTGTTTTCCTGGGAGATTTCATAGCTTTGAAAAGTACCCTTGTTCCCCCTCTACCCACATTCCTCTTGCTCCTTTGATATGTGGTTCTGTGATAATTGATCATTTTATAGCTGAAATGACAACTAGCTATGACCCCAGGCTAATTCATTTTTGGAAAGTAAGTGACTTTGGCCAGGGAAGAGTGGAAAAAGTGTATCTTATCCAAAGGAAGGATGTACCTTTCAGGTATACTAAGTCTATTACTATTTGTTATTTACATATAATGTATAATTACTATTTTAAATTGTGTACTTCCCTTACATTATCTTATTATTTTTAATTTTAAAAAATGAGGTATAAAGAAAGTTAAGTGTCACAATTTAAGTGACATCTTGTGAGCAGACAGTGGCCAAGATAGAGTTCAAACTCTGATCTTTCAAACTCCATAGTTTGTACCAAAGAGGGTTTGGGGCTATCCTCAGGGACATGACATCCACAGGCTTCATCACCAGAACAGTCCTGTGATTTAGAAGAGAGCTCCCTGGGGCCTGGACTGTGCACATATTCGTGTAGTTGTGGGAATAAGGAGGAAGACTTGTGGGTGGAAGGACAGAGAGAGGCAGCAGGTTGTATGAGGTTCTCCCTCTGCTGCTCTGCCAGGTGAGGGAGAGCTGGGAAGGACCTGCCGCCTCTCTCAGCTGCCAGGGGATGCCCAGGAGGCCCAAGATGATTCCTGCCCTGCCCAGGGGAACCCCAGAAGGTGACTGAACTCTGCAAACTAATGGGAACCCTCCCTGCAGACTTGCACAGGCTGGTGACAGTGCAAAGTGTTCTTTAGAAGACACAGTTGTCTTGCTAGGGGACTGGAGACCTCCTAGGATCCATCTTGTGGCCATATCTGACTTGATTATTTCACTTTAAGGTGCATTTTCCTCCATTTATTTGCACCAGCTGGGCTAAATATGTACCACAGTATTTACCAAGCCTCCTGTAATAATAAAACTAACACTAAAATAAAATAATAATGCTGCCGAGCAAAGTGGGGCCCATTAACATGGCACGATGGTGTATAACCCAACAATTTGTGTTGAGAAAAACAGGTCTTAACTTACAATATTCCCTTTTTGGGGGAGAGGGTTTGAGGGGGTTGGGAGCACTCCTGCTCAGAGCCCTGTTCTCCCATGGGACCCAGCACTTCCCTTGCTCCCCAAAAGGCTATAAATCCCCAAAATCAAGCCCAATAGTTCCCCATTCCCTTATCTAACAGCTTTCTCCTTCAGGATCTGGGGTATGTTGCCTTCAGCCTCCACATAATAGTCCAGAAAAGCATGTGCCCTGTTACACTGGGTCATAGTGAAGTCTAGGAAAGGCACGTGTCCTAAAGTTCTAAGAGTATCCTCTCCATGTGTCCTGAAGTAATAGGGTTCCCAAAATTCCCTATAGCCTGTGGTTTGGGGATGGGGGATGGGACTCACTGAAGCACAGCCAATTTTTCTGAGAGTTACTTTGCACATATATAGTGGGTAGCTAAGTTCTTAGTTATGCAAATAGCTATGGTCTTCCAAGGTGCCAATGAGGTGGGAGGAGCTTTGACCACAAAATAATGATAAAAAGGCTTACAGGGCCTGTGTGCGATTTTGCAGGTGGCCATGACTGGTCACCCTACCTGCTGCTTCACAGGCTCCCACCAGGGTTTAAAATAAGATGGCAGCCATTTGCACAGCCAAGAGCCATTTGTGCAGTGGACAAGGAGTCAGGGAGTAACTTATGTGGTCTGTAAGGAGGAAGAGAGGAAGCCATGCAGTCTGAAAGAAGGAAAGGGAGCCCATGCAGCCTGGGCTAGTAAAGAAAGCCAGCAGGCTGCTGCTTTAAGTAGATTGGCTTCAACTCAGAAGCCGCCAGGGACTCTGCCTTGCAGACCTGAACTCTATTTGGACCTTTGGAACCTGGGACATGTGGAGAGGACTCTTTTAGTACCTGGACTTCACCATGATCTACTGCAATAGAGTACATGCTTATTTGGACTGGTATATGGAGGCCGATGGCTCATAACCCCACATCCAGAAGGAGGGAGGTGGCAGATAAGGAATGGGGAACTTCTTGGCATGTTTTTGGCTTATAGCCTTTGGGGAGTAAGGGAAGTGCTGGGTCTCTGGGAGAACTGGACTCTGAGGTGAAGTGCTCACAACTACTGCCCCTCCACCCCCGCCCTCATTGGAATATTGTAAAGAAAGACCTGTTTTCTTCAACATTTCAAAAGTAATTTTTGGGTTTTACACCAAGGTGCCACATTCATGAACCCCACTTTGCTTGGTAACACTGAATTCCAAGAGTCCATATAGTGTCTGGGTGTACAAGGCAGAGTCCTGGGTGGCTTCGGAGTCAGCTGGAGCAGACACATCAGAGCAGCAGCATCCCTGGTTTCTCACTAGCCCAGGCTGCATGGCCGGATCCTGACTACAAACTGCACAGCTGCTGCTTCTCAGTTGGCTGCTACAACCTGCTGTTTCATCATGCTCCACTAACAAACATGCTCCTCTTTCACACTCCCTCTCTCAAGTTTCTTTTAAATCCTGAAAGTCACTACATCTTTTGCCCTGGGGTGGTAGCATAGCTATTACATAGCTATCAGCTTGCCATAGATATGCAAAGTACCTTAAAAGCTTTATCTCCACCCTAATACCCCAACCATTGGCTGTGGGGAGGGACTTTGGGGATCTCTCCCCAACTCTATACCCTATTTCAATAATAACATTTAATTTATTGAGTACTTAGTATGTGCCAGATATGTTTTAAAGGTAGATATTACTATTATCCCCATCTTTAGAGATGAGCAAACAGAGACCAGCGAGATGAAATCATATTCTTAGAAGCAGTACAGTGTTCAAACTCAAGTTTGCCTGACCCAGAAGGATGTTCTGGCTCATTAACCATGTCTCTCTTGTTGATCTTTGGAGATTGAACCAAAACATTGTACTTTTTCTTTTTTCTTAGCCAGATGCCCTAGGAGGAGCAGAAACTACTGTATGTATATATCTTACTCATAACCTTAGTGAAGCCCCTACATAGAAAATTCAACTAATACTGAGGATTTGTGTTATGAGTTTGCCTATAGTAGGTTCCAGATATATAGGGCCTGTGTTCCCATAGAACATCTAGCAGAAGAAAACAGAAAAGAAAAGAAAACAAAACAAAACAAAAAACAGTTCAATAAGCAAATGAGAAAAATGAATACTTACTGAATCTTTACTATGTGTTAAACACTTTCTTAATGCTCTTTGCATGTGAGCTTACTTAATCCATGAGATGGAGACCGTTCTTATCATCCCTATTTCATAAGCAAATACAGCCAGAATAGACGCATGAAAGATGGGGAATAAAAGGCATGCGTCATTTGTAGGATGCATCATTTGATCTCAAAAATAAGAATGGCTCTCATTCAGAGTAAAGGTAAGATCATTCCAATCAGAGACCAGCCTGTGCAAAGGCACTGAGGTAGGAAAGATGCTGGCTATTTCAAAGAAAACAATATGTGCAACAAGAAGCTGCAGAATGATGGGGCTAATGATGCTCAAGAAATGAACGAGAGATTATTGGGCCACAAAATGAAAACCTCTTGGTGCTAAAGGAATGGGGATCTATTCTCTATCTTTTCATAGATATTCTTTAGAGGATACTTTTTTTTTTTTTTCTTTCATGCAAATGCACATTTGAGGCAACCCAAATGGGACCCCAAATGGGATGAACATTATCCCTTTTGTCTTATATAACAGATGCGTATTACTGACTCTACAATCACACTTGTATCTATAGTACACAAGACAGGCATCACTTATTGATCACTATACACTATTCTTTTCCATGTAGCTCAAATAGAGCTTCAGAATTCTTCTCGGCACAATGTAGGAGGCTGCCATTTTTAATAATCCAAAGATGAAATTGGTTGGCCCTGTATGTGATTCCTGCCAGAGCTAAGCTTGACAACTTAGAACAAGGGTTGACAAGGAAGACATTCTGCTTCTGATGCCCATGGCAGGATTTCTACCACCATCTCCAAGACTGTTTTGATCAGGGGCCACTGAAGTGTCTATATCTTCATGAAAATTATATCTTGGAAAATACTTTAGGAAGGGGATCATAAAACCAGGCATTTCCTAACAGCAGGCTATGGGGGTGGCTTGCTAAAAATGTGCCCCTAATGCATGTTAATGACATGTTCCATAATATCTTATTAAAGATTGCAAGGGCATCTAATAATCATTTAATAAATATTAATGAAGCATTTACAAGTTTCACCTTAATTTACAGCATTGGCTTCTCTATTCTACCCCATACTGGAACACACAGAGAAATGGTGACTCTGACAGAGATTGCCAAGAGTCTAGTTCTGTGACATTGTGTCATTTTGGTACCATATGTGATTTTTAAAAATGATAATTCTTGGAGTGCCATTGAGTGCAATGAAGCTTGATAACCAAAGTAGTTTTAGCAATTATTAGTCTGTTTGGAGAACAGTAAAACATAATCTACCATGAATTTATAATCCATAGCTTCTTTCCCATGCACTATTTTTTTTAATTAATAGCATTAATTATAGGCCCTCATGAAATTATTCTGTAGATGTTGAAAGATGCTTCCTCACCCTATAAACACCAGGGCAGGAGGACATTGATTTCAGGAGGTGGTAACTGTAGGGCTTCTGCAAGCTGCCACCATCTTTGCTGGATATTCAGGGAGGTGTCCTGCTTCTTCCAGGAACTTAGCTATGCGTGGAAGAGCCCTGGGTACAAGCTGCACAGCTCCCTGTCATTCCTCATTCTCATGTCCTTTAGGCCATAGATTCAAGGTTGAGTTCTGAGTTGATCAGCTGCAATACTCTCTGGACCCTGCCTGTCTTCATCCAAGATGGTTTTCACATAGAGCTTGAGGTCACACCTCCTAGGAAGCCAAAAGGCCCCTGAAAATTGCCCCGTCCTCCTTTCCACTTTGTGAAGGAGGACCCTGAGGCCAGAGAGGGGGCAGGACATTCTGAGGCCACGCAGAGAGGGGCAGAGGTGGAACCAGATTCCAGCTCATCAGAGGTGCTGAGGAATGCTTCTTAAGCCAACCGCTGAGAGGGAGCCACATGCATAGGGTGATCTTGGACAGATGGTGGTGCTTTTGCCCTGGAGGTCCTGGGGAGCGCTTCACGTGAGGGTCAGGGTCTCTGCCTGTCCAAGGTTCCGCTGGACAGGAGCCCAGGGCGCCCAAGGGATCCTCCGTGTTGAGAGGAGATGGCCAGCAGATGGCGATGCAGGGATTCAAACTGGAGTCTGCATCCAAAAGCAGCCCCGGGCTGGGCTGGAATCCACAAATCCCTGCTATCAGGAGCTGTTCGGAAAGAGAACTCTCGGGATTCAGTCTGCACTGCAGGGACCTCTGGACTGCATCTCAGCTTTGCTTGGGAGAGGCAGCCAGGTGTAGGGCGAGCTGGCGCGGGCATCAGCGAGTCTAGGGTCCCATGCTGGAGCCTGAGAGAAGGAATCGGCTGTGTGCAGGCTGGGAAGCTTGCGATTTCTGCAGGACACAGTTAAAAGTTCAGGGTGCAAGGGGCATCGAGGCACCCTCCCTTTGCATTGAGTTTCTCTAAAACCCAACTTCTGGGGATTGCTCTAAGGACAATTAAGACCCTCTTTCCTGCGGGGGTGGGAGCAAAACGCCAGTATTTGTAAGCATGGTGTTTCTCCTCCCTCTTCCACTCCCCCACCCCATGACTCCCAGGCCTGCTTAATTGACGCTACTCAGGTTTAATGTGTTTTAATTTTAAAAAATTCGCTTCTGTGCCAGTGACAAAACACTTTTGTAAAGAAATTTGATTTACAATGCTTTTCAAAATTGCAGAATTTTCAAAGAATCAAGCACAGTTTAGGGCAGCCTTTATATATTTCTAAGTATATATACTCTTACTGTTGTTTCATCTTCCCCACACCCCTAACATCCTCCCCTCCCTTCTCCTTCCTTCCCACTTCTTCTTCCCCTCCTTCTCTCTGTCTCTCTGGTAAACACACACGCACACTCACACACAACCCCCTTACAGCAGCACCTACCTGCCCCCCACCCCCATCATAGAGATGAGGTGCAGGGAGGGAGGGAGGAAAAGCCTGATTCCCAGGACAAGGACAGGCTGGCCCATCAAACAGAAGTGCTGTCTCTGTGCTTCTCAGGTGGAGTGGCCCCTTGTGCTTCCCAGGTCTCTTCTGGCTTTTCTGTTCTCAGGCCCCACCTTCTTGTTGCTAGAAGGCCCTGTGCCACCTTTAAATCAGATTTATAGGAAGTTTACAGTGGCACCTGCTGTTCTAGACATTAATATCTGCTCTCTGCATCTTCTAGAAAGATTTTCCCAGAGCTGCTTTTGCTCTGCCTTGTGACACAGGGGCCGCCAGGTCAGTGGCTGCCCCTCTGCTGAAGGACAAGATGTCCCCCTGGAGCCTGAGCAGAGCCCCTCAGAGGCAGAGGGCTGGCTGCCTGCAGCCAGGTCCTCACTCAGCTATTGTCTCCTGACACCAGGACACTTGCTGAGAAAGGCAGGTGGTTGTAGGGGTACTGCTTCCACCTCCTCTCTCCTAAACACCCTCTATACCTAGGAGTGCTCAAAACAATCTGCTTTCCTTAAAAGACTGAGTATTTCCTGAAGGCAGGTACCAGGTCTTATTTAACTTCCTGGCATACAGTGGACACTCATAAGTATTTATTCAATTAATAAATAAGGAAATGAATGGAGAGGATTAATCATCACTCTCAATAATGTCATTACACCTATTTTATTTAGTATTATATAATACTGCCTCCGTGCCACAAAATGCTCAAAGTAGTGTTTAGATATAAACTTATATGAGCCTAATACAAGCCCTTTAAGTCAGACATCATTAATATCTTTCTCCCCCACTTTTTCTTCTTTCTTCCTTTCTTCCTTTCTTCCTTCCTTTCTTCCTTTCTTTCTTTCTTTCTTTCTTTCTTTCTTTCTTTCTTTCTTTCTTCCTTCCTTTCTTTCTTTCTTTCTTTCTTTCTTTCTTTCTTTCTTTCTTTCTTTCTTTCTTTCTTTCTTTCTTTCTTTCTTTCTTTCTTTCCTTCTTTCTTTCTTTCTTTCATTCCAGATGAGATAGAGGAGACCCATATTAGTTAAGTAACTTGCCCAAAGTCAGATAAGTAGCAGGAGCAGAGTCAGGATTCAAACCCAGGCAGTCTGGGTCCTGAGTTTAGCTCTCAATTTCTCCACTGGACTCCCTCTTAGCCTTAGTGTTTTTTGTCTCTGACCAAGACTAATGTACTTAGATAAACCCAACCGGGAAATAAGCAGACAGAGAATTTAATCCTTGAGGCCTATCTCTCAGAATTTAACTTTCGAAAGACATGGCAAAGAAGGTGTTCAGATAGAAGAGCAGCCAAGTCATTTGTTTTCACCAGGGAAATTGATACATTTCTTTCCCTTCAACTCTAACATATAGACTGAATTTGTGTGTGTGTGTGTGTTAAACAAGCAGAAAAAGAAAAGAAAGGGAAGGAAAAAAGGAAAGAGAAGGAAAAAGAGAAAGAAGGAAGGAAGGAAGGAAGAAGCTACAGCTCTATTTAATTTCTAGCACAGATATGGTATTCACAACCCTGAGAAGCATTGTTTCTCATTGCCTGTTGCTTGGCACAGTTTCACTGCCTAGAAGCTTGCAGAAATATTGGAAGTCAAGATCCAATATAATAATTGGCTTACAGATTTGAAGAAGGATAGACAGACTTTTCCATTTCCAAGATTCATTAGTCCAGTTCTCCCCCTAATAGACAGGGCTGGCTCTGTGTGTAAGCCATTTTCTAATCAAATTGGCACACTATCTGAGCTCTGACTGGGTGTAAATGGGTTGCTGGAAAATTGCTCTACCTCAACGTAGGGCTGGAGTTGGATGGGGTGGACATTTTCTCATTAATGCTTGATCATCTAAGCTCTTCATTCTATCACAATAGGGAGCCCTATACCCACCTTTCAAAAAAATTCAACCAAACATCACTGTGACTTCTAGTGGTACAATACTTTAAAAAGTTGTTTGAATGCTCTTGTATTTCTTTTAAAATGTGAGCCAGCTCTGAATTATCTTAAGACTTGAGATACCTAGAAAATCTAATAGAAGTGTGGAGCTTGGAGGCTTGAATTACAGAATCCTTGGAATAGCCAAAGTTTGGGATCAACAAAGAACGAGACATCACCAAGGCTAAGAGAGGGCGTTAGGATCCATCAGAGGCTATGGGTCCCAATTCTATGCTTTAGCTCTGTGTTGGTGGGAACATTTATAATCTCAGCCTTGGTTTCCTCATCTACAGGTCTAAATGATCCCCTGAGGAAGCATACTGTTTGGAAGTCCACTCTAAATGAACTTAACCAAGAGTTGCTAACAATGTCAAGGTGAAACAGATAGATCCAAAACCAAAATCTGATGATAAACAACTAGAAAGGGGTAGGCAGGCTGATTGGAGATGATAGTATAAAGTTGATGCATCACGTAGAAGAAACAGAACTTTCCATTGGTTCATTTACTCTTGTCTTCCCTGTCAAGAAAAATCCTCTTTCAGCATGAAATAAACATTGGTAGGGGTGATAAGGTCAGTATTGGTGAAACAACCTTAGGAGAGGGTTAGCCCTAAATAAACCTAAGTATTTTACCTACACTAATATCTTAAAACAGTAAAATAACTTAGACATGAGATTGCTTCATATTATTAATAATGTATGGCAAAACACAAAGGGGCATGAGATTGGAAATGGGAAAATATCAGATAGCAATGCAATTTCAAAGCAGATGGAGGAAAGCTCGCGTGGACCCTTAAATCTGCAGCGAGGAGCATCACACTTAACTCTGCTCACCAGTTTGGATAAGGTTGTAAGAAGTGTGGTCTGCAGGTTTATTAAAGAGGAAAGCATGATAATTAGAGCCATGTGTTCATTTGTTTAGGATAATCTGGACTCTGCACATGTCATTTCTTCTCATTGGAATGGTAGGTTTGGAAAATGTGACAGAAACACTATGTGTGAATTTCAGGAACACTTTTCCTGGACACATGTGATCCTTTTGAGGTAAGGTGGAGGATGATGGGATAGATATTCAGAAAATTGGGTGGAAAAGTCATGTTATTGATAGATTTATGCCAAGTAGTTATGATAAGCCAAGTGGTCCATAATGCCTTGTGGTTTAGATTTGAGTGACTCCAGTGAGCTTTGGTCTCAAACCTTCCTTGGTGATATTTTGTGTAAGTGTCTGGATGAAAGTAAAGACGTCTGCTCTTTGGTCATGGATGTGGTATGGCGTGAAGGGCCTATGTTCATTGAGGTTGTGACTTTCATACCTATTTTATAGAAGAGGAAATGAGGCATGGGAAATGTATTCATTTCATAGGGCTGTAATAACAAATCACCACAAAGTCCTTGACTTAAAATAATAGAAATATATTCTCTCACAGTTCTGGAGGCCAGAAGTCTAAAATCAAGGTGTCAGGCCATGTTATCTTTGAGGGCCGTAGGGGAGGGTCTCATTTTGCCTCTTGAACCTTTGGTAATTCCTCATGTTCCTTAGTTTCTGACCACAAAACTTCCTCTTTGTTTCTGTTGTCACATGGCCTTCTTCTCTGTGTTTGTGTGTCTTTCTTTTCTGTCTCTTCTATGGACACTCCCATAGAATCTAGGACCCGCCATCATCCACTGTCCTTTCCTCTCCATCTTTACCTGAATTACATCTGCAAAGACTCTGCTCCAAGTAAGGTCACACTCTGAAGTTCCAGGTGAACATGAATTTGTGGAGAATGCTATTCAACATGATGTGGGAAGTGTGGGGGTATACTTAAGGTCCAGTGGTTGAGTAAGGAATTGAATTCACCTCTTTCTGTTGTCACGCTCCACATTCCCCCTTTCTATCTTAGAGGAAATGATCAAGTTAAGGAAAGGGCCTAAATCCTTGGCTTTTGAGGATGTGTGGAGATTCTGGAAAAGAAAATACTTGAGGAAGAGTGTGATGGGGATGGAGCATGCCCCAGAAAAAGAAACTGTTTGATTGGCTCATCTAGGGTGGGAGATGGCTCACAAGGTCTATGGTTTCTCCCAGAGCTGTAGCCAGGGTGGTGCCATGGATGGTGAAGTGGGTAGAGAGGAAGGCCTGGCAGGTGTGCTGCAAAAATGCGGCTACAACTTTGAAGGCAGAGTGGCAGGAAGACACAGTGGTTAGGAAATGGACCCTAAGCCTCACTGCCTGGATTCAAATCCCTGCTGCCATTTACTTGCCATATCAGTTGTGGCAGGTGGCTTAACCTCTCAGAGCCACAGACTAGGGATAAAAATAATATCAGCCTCATCATGCCTAGGAGATGATTCATTGTGATGAGATAATGCATAGGAAGCTTTTAGTTTGGTGCTTCTCACAAAGGCAGCACTTAATAATTGCTAGATATTCCAATTACTTAAAGACTCTACTTTTCTGTGCTCTAGCAACACAGCACCCCATGTTTTCCCTGCCGCACAGAGAACATAGTTTGCATCCCATCTGGCTATGGTGGTCCCCGTGCACCTGCCTGACACCCAAGGATCCCCACCATCCCATTGGAGTTGACCTGCGATTCATCTTGTCCTCATTAGTGTAATTACAGAGGCTTTCCTCTTCCAGCAGCCCTGCCTGTGGCTGCTGGGGAAGGTTTCAGCCAAGTTGACCGGACGGGCATCCTCATTATTTAAGGCACTCATTATTGAGGTTACCATGGCGTCCCAGCTTTGCTCAAGTCCAGGGAAGGAAACTGAATCTCCTTTGCATGCACTTCGATGCTCTGGTGGCTGCCAGCAAGCTCTGCAGGCCATGGTGTCTCTTCCTCTTGTGCCCTTAGAATTGGATGGTTTTATTATTTTTTAATCAATGCTATTTTTTTTAAATTAAAGATTAAAACCCACAGTCAAGAGCACATTATAAATCGGCCAGCTCCTCATTGGGACCATCTACTGATCTAGAGCTTATTTTAAAATATTAGCCCTGCTAGAGGGGCATTATCTTTCACTTGCTCTTGTCCAAGCTCTCTAAATCCTTGATGGAATTAGAGATGCCATTCTCTAATAATCCCCAAGCACAAATTGCTCATGGTTAAGTCAGTCTATCCTTGAATTTCACAGCCATTTTGTTGGTGGTGACAGAGTTTTCTTTCACCCTTTCTGAGGGACCCCCACTTGGGTCCACTTGAACTGAAAATGTTTCTGATGTGTCCAGGTGCACAGCATAGGTCCTACACTAAATCTCTCTGAATGTGCAAAGCCTCCCTTGATGCGGTTGACTGTGGGTCTCTACCTTTGGGGAAGGAGGCTCTTCTTGGCTAGGGGGAGACCTGCTTCAATTGAAAGATAATGTGAACCAACAGGAACCATTTGGAATGACCAGAATTCCTTCCATCAGAGAATATGCAAACCTGCTGCGTGCAGGCTATATGCCAACCACCCTTGTGTTCAGAAAGTGAGAAAATAACACCTGTCCTCTCCTCCTCCTATTTTGGTGAGAGACCTCTGTAAGGGGAGTTATCATCATGGTTGTTGAATTTAGAGCTTAGAGTAAGATGACCCTTGCCTTGACTTTTCTGCAAACCTGAAAACAATGGGGAATTCAATGTTAACTTTCTTTAAGTCAACTTTAACATGAAGATACAGCATGGCAAAGAATGGCTCTATATGGAAGGGATTATTTAATTATAGGGGAAAAAAAGGAGATGAGGATGAGATGTTAGGATGAGACTTGGGGAAATATTGACCAATAGAAAGGTGCTGTATTAGATAGTCAATTAAATACACAGTGTCTCTCCATTGTAAAGATAAGAAGGGGTGGCCAGGAAAGCCAGGGAGACACACTGGATGAAGGAGCTCTGGATTCCAGTAGGTACAGATCTGAGCCCTGGCTCTGCTTTTTCCTAACTCAGGGCATCTAATTTAGCCTTTCTAAACCTCTGTTCTCTCATCTATTAAATAGGCTAATAATAACAAGAATACCTATCCCATGAGGCAGTAAATAGGAGATGAAGGAGGAAGAAAGCTAGATTATATAAAGGGAATCAGTTGATGCTGGGGGAGAGGGACTGAGGTTGGAAATAATCAACCCACTAGGGGTCTGGGGGTATGTGTGAGAGAAGCTGAATTCCTTCGTGTTCCTTCTGGGTCCAAGGGCCATAAGACTATGACCACCTTTAGGGCATGTCAAAAAGATGGAAAGAAACCAGGATGAATGAATGAGGCTGCCTAAAGAGCCCTGTGGCTTTCACTTACATGAAACAGTTGGAGAGGTCCCCCGGCAGCCTGGGCCACATGTGAAGATTCAGGAGCAGCTGTTAAACGGGTCTCCTTATTGGGGGATGACAGAACAGAGATGCTCCTACACCCCTGTGAGGGTGCCTGGCCTCAGTACTTCTCTAGATTTAACATGCATGAGTATCACTGGGGTCCTGGAGACCACAGATTCCAATTTGGTTGGTCTGGGGTGGGTTCTGCAATGCTGAATTTCTAACGAGCTTCCAATTGATGCTGATGCTGCTGGTCTGTGGACCTCACTTTAAGAATTAAGGTCCTATTGGACATTCCTGGGGCAACTGTACTTGGGATTCTGCACTTTCCTTTCTGGATTTTCCTTTCCCATGCTTGTCCATTCAGCTGCGAAGCTGGCCCACTTGTCCTTGTTAAAGGGTTCTGATGCTCCTGGTGATTATCCCTCACGATGCTGATTACGTTACACACTTAAATAAAGTAAAATGCACCCTATTGAATGCACTGCACACAAAAAGAATATTTATTTGAATATTAAGTACAGATAAGCCTTCCCCTGGGATTATTTCAAAGCACATTTGCAAAATTTAATTGCAAGGTTTTCCCACTCAGGTTCTGTGAGAATGCTGCTTGTGAAAATATTTTCCTTCCGAAGGTAAAGCTCTCCTCTGTTGGTTTATTATTATTATTATTTTAAATCTGAAGAGCTCTCCGAGCTCAGTCATTACTTCCAGTGTCTAATTAATACTGATGATGACAAAGCAAACAGCCAGATGACCTAGATTTTCCTTTTAAATTGCCTGCAATTTACATGCATGTCTCCTCATTGGTTCAGGACTTTTGTGCACCTAGCTCTTCCAGTAAAGATTCTTTAAGTTTAGGGTTTTAAGAGCTCATTTTTCATGAGACATATGTCTTCCGGCACTCCTTCCATTAAGCTTTCCAGGAAGAGTGAGCACATGAGCTCTCGTGAACATCAACACACACACACACACACACACACACACACACACACACACAGCAACAATAACAGCCACCGCCCAGGCAACCCTTCAGACAACTGAACTGGAAAATTAGAAAATGAATACTCCTCAAGCTTCTCCAGCTACAGGCTTGTTCCATTCCTTAAATGATGACATTTTGTAAAGTCACAGAAATTGGGAATGGAAAAGCCCTCATCCAGCTATGTAAAGATTTCTTTTTTTCTTTCTTTCTTTCTTTCTTTTTTTTAGATTAGAAGGCAGCATGGCTTAGAGAGCCACCCTGGGGATGCTCACCTGGGTTGTCTCTTCCACTGCCAAGTCCCTTATGTCCCTATTTCCTTGTTTAAGAAAATTGGTCCAATGGGACTAAGTTCACCTCACTATTTTCTTTTCTTTTTTTATGACAGTACACTGGTTGTTCCATGACTTAATTCTGTTGGTATGCTTCATGATCGGTAGATGGGAACTTTTAGTGCCACAGCACAGAACTTTCAGAAGCATCAGCCATTTTTCGAAACCTTGGTTTTCTACCCCAGGGGTGTTTCCCACCCAATGTCTGAACATGCAGCTGGGTAGGCCCCACCCACTGTCAACTTATATAAAAGGGACAGATAACAGCAAATAGACTTTGGATTCAATGTACTTCCTTGCATTGAAAAGGCACTTATATAGTGCTTTCTGTATGCAAGGCACTCTCCTAATTGCTGGACAAATATTGACTCATTCAAACCTTGTGAGACTTTGGGGTAGACAGGCAGGCCCAAGTGAGGAATTTGCCCCAAGTCCCAAAGCTGATAAGTAGCAGAGCTGAGATTTGAACTGTGCCAGTCTAGCTTTTAGAGTTTGTCCCCTAACCATCTCATTTAAGATGCCTCCCCAATTCCTTGCAATGAAATGATCAGGGTAATTGCCTACACAAAGCCTTGGCCTGTGTGTCTCTGCTGAAATTATTTAGTATGGATGCGATTATAAAATAATCAACTTCCGATAAAATTATCATTAGAACTTTGCAACATTCAAAAAGATAAAAGGCCCAATTAAAACACTTTACCTTGGAAATGTCTTAAAAACATATATTCCACTTAAGCAGAGATAGGCAAGCAGTATGTAAATCACCCACCTGGCCCTCCTGCTCTTTCCTACCTTTGAATGTGGAGAAGGGAATGACGGGAAAATCTGAGTTGAGATTCCCCGTGCTATAGAATCAGAGTTCTCTGACTGTAGGGTAATGATGGTCCCAAGAGACTGGATCAGGGAACTTTGCCAAATCATTTAGTTTCTCGGGACAGTTGGGTGAGGGTTGTTTGAATTTTCTTGGACTGAGCAAGCAAGGGGTATAGGTGGGCTTGGGGGAGCAATTATAACTCTTGATTATGAAGGAAAAGGATGGTGATTGCTTTTGCACCTAAAACAAATAGAAATCATTTTCACAATAACCGCAAATGTTTTCTCCCTCCCTCCTCTGCCTCGGTTCACAAAATGCCTTATTAAATCTGGAGGATAAAAATGTGCCCGAGGTAATGATTAATTATTAGAATAAATCTAGGCAACATGGTTCCCCCACCTTGCAAATTAGCAGGTACAAAGACATTTGGTATTTTCACTTGTAAAGGTGCATGCATGTGTCAGACCAGCCTGGCTCTTCATGGCTGGGGGCTCCCCTTTCTCTTCAAGACCAGCATCAAGCCTGAAATGGACAGCTCCTAGAGACTGTATCCTTGCTGGAAGCAGATGGGTGCGGGGGCTGCCAGGAACTGTGGCCCGGTGCTGTGAGAGGCTGCCACAGCTTGTTTGGTGTTTGTCTATCTAATGTGTCTGCCTGGTCAGCTTTGTTCCAGACCTGAGGGACTGGTTCTGTCACTAATAAGGTATTTAAAAAGTGATTGCATGTATGAGCAAGGGTAAACAGCATCCCCTCTAAAGAAAACAGCTCTTTAAAACATGTTATCTGAGGCTCATTCCAATTCTGAGGGCACCCTGACCCCTGACATCCCTTTAATCAGATAACCACCACTTGAGATTCCCCACTGACTTACATCTGGAACAGGGACTCTCTTATTATAAGTACCAATGTCATCAAATGATGCAGTTTTACAAGGGACAGAGGGAAGAGTGCTCACAAAGTGCTGTATAGTGCCTTGTATATAATATAGCACAGATCATTTAAGTGCTGAAAGTACTAAGCATTTTGAGATTTTCAGGGCATGCTTAATAAATTATCCCCAAGCACTATTATTCATCAATTAAATGTTAGAGCTTTTAGTTTTGGGATTTACCTGTTCATGTTCATATGTAACAACCCCCTTTTTCCCAATGTTCTTTCTCCCTGCCTTCTACCCTCCATCCTGCTCCCAGGGCCCCCCTCCAACACTGGCACTTCCACAAAATCAGACAAGAGTTTAGCAGGTGATTCTGGTTCTCCCTGAGATTAAAATAAAATGTCAGGGGAGAGGTGAATGGATTCCTCCAAGTTGTGCTCTAAAATGCATTTTTTTTTTTTTTTTTTTTTTTTATTTATACAACACGAGCCAGAACTGAGTTAATTAATCATGGCTCACTTGACTCATTGTTGTGACTTTTTTGTTTTCATTTTTCCAATTGATCATTTCACACATCCTTTCTTGAATTCTAAGCACTTGCTACTCTCACACATAATTTTTCCTCCCTTATACCAAAAGGAAACAACAGCCACAAGTGATGAGATCTGTATTTGCTTAGCTGATGTAAATGATCCTTTTTGCTTGGCACCAGAGGACACACTTCATTGTAGGATACATCTGGAAAAAGCAATGTGCTTTATTACAGCCATGTGATGGAATACATTATGTTCAAGGATTTTAGGTCTTCATAAACTCAGATTTCTAATAAACTTTCCATATAACCAGAAATAGTATGGGCAGATCAACATTTCTCTTTATTGTAGTTTTTTCTTTCTTTTTCTTTTTTCTGAAGAGAATCCACAATAAAATATATAACATCTTTGAAAACTGAAGTTAAACTTTTTCCAAGACAGCCATACTGGGTTAACCCTGTTGGTGCTTGGGGGAGTTATTTATAAATGACGTCAAACACCTGCTATGTGCCAGGCTGGGTCTGAGTTTGATGTTCTACGTACAGTTTCTCATTTAATCATTAGGATAAACTTGCAACTCAACTTTTAAGATTATGTTATCATGACTGCTTTTCACTTGAATTTACCAAAGCAGGTGTGTTCACTGCAAGAAATTGAAATAATGTAACAGAACTCAAGAATAAAATGAGAAACTTGCCTCACTACATCATCCCCATTACCATTCTAGTTTCCAGGACATTATTTTTGTACTTTTCAAGTTTGGTGTATATCACACCAGATTTTTCTTTTTTCTATGTATAATGGATATGTGTGTGTGTGTGTGTGTGTGTGTAGTTTTTAAAACAAAAATTAAATTGCATTTTAAAAATTGGTTCAGTTTGCTTTATTTTATTCATTCTATCACAGACACCATTCCATAATATACTTCTAAAGAATCTATAGTATTCCAGAGGATAGATCAAGGATGGGCAAATTCTGGCATGAAGTCAAATATAGCCTACTGATTATTATAAATAAAATTTTATTGAAACGCAGCCATTTGCATGCACATTTTTCTTATTGCTTTCTTGATATAATGGGTTGAGTAGCTGTAGCAGAGAGACTCTGTGGCTCCCAAAGCAGAAAGTACTTACTTTTTGGCTCTTTATAGAAAAAATTTCACCCACCCCTGTTATAGATGAATCACAATTTTTAAACCATTTTCTTTTAAATAAATAAATTAATTAATTTTTAAACAATGCTATTTATTATTATTTTTAGAGAGAGGGGAAGGGAGAAAGGGAGAGAAACATTAATGCATGATTGCCTTTCACTTGCCTCCAGTTACGGACCTGGCTGGAGATGTGGTTTGCAACCTGGTTATGTGCCCTGGCTGGTAATTGAACCAGCGACCTTTGGGTTCACAGGCCAGTGCCTATCCACTGTGTTACCAGCCAGGAGCCTAATTAATTTTTGTATTGTTCTATTACAGTTGTCCTATTTCTCCCCCTACCCCAAATGCTCTCCACTCTCCTGTCTAGCCCCACCCCTCTCTTACAGTCAATCCCCTTCCTTTGTCCACATCCATGGATCATTTATACTAGTTCCTTGACTAGATTGTTTCCCTTCTTTCCCCTCTTCTCTACCACCCTCCTCCTCTGGTCACTGTCAGTCTGTTCCTTGTTTCCAGGCCTCTGGTTCTATTTTGCTTGTTTGTTTGTTTTGTTCATTAGGTTCCTCTTATAGGTGAGATTATATGGTATTTGTCTTTTGCCACCTGACTTTTTTCACTATGCATAATACTCTTCAGTTCCATCCATGCTGTCACAAAAAGTAGGAGTACATTTTTCCTGCTGCATACTATTCCGTTGTGTAAATGTATAGTTTTTTGATCCACTCATCTAAATCATTTTATTTCTGATGGACATTGATATTCCTCCAAGTTCCAGGTTTAAGCTTTGGTAAATGCTGCTTTCCTTCCCTATTCCTCCTTACATTCTTTGAAACAGCCTGCTAGCAGAGGAACTGTTGAATAAAAGGAATGCACATTCTGTGTTGGGGCATCTACCAACTGCTTTTCAGCAGTGGTACCACTCAGACAGTTTGGCCTAGTGCTCCTTCTGAACACCCCCACCCCAACTCTCATGTTAATTGTAACAGCAGTTATTAGGATTTGTTGAATTATTTAAATGAGCCATGTACATTGTATGTAAATAGATTATCTTATTATGTGCTCACAAAAAAATTAGACAAGAGATAGGCATCATGCTATCCCCATCATACAGATAGGGAAATTGTGTGAAGAGAGATTACGTAACATGGCTAATGTTAAAAAAATGGTGTGCTAAGATCAGACTCAGGCAGTCTAATTCTTAAGCCTCCTGTCTCCATTGGGAAAAAAACCCCAACTGCAAAAGAACCCAATAGACTATTACCAGATGAATCCAATTGGTATGAAGTATCCCAATTTAAACACAATCTAAATGCACTCAAAACTACACAGAGGAAAGTGTGCAGGTCTATGAATTTACTTGTATGAAACCAGTCAACACAGTCATTTCATGTTTTGTTGGAGAGACCCACAAACATGCAAACAGCATCACATCAGACAGAACAGCAACACACCTGCCACAGTGACCATCATTAATAAATCAACAAATAGCAGGTGGTGGTGAGGATGTGGGGAAAGGGGAACCCTAGCACACTCTTGGTGGGAACATAGATTGGTGCAGCCACTATGGAAAACAGTATGGAGGTTTCTCAAAAAATGGAACTGCCTTTTTATCCAGCAATTCCACTGCTGGAAATATAGCCTAAGAATCCTGAAACACCAATTCAAAATAACTTATGCACCCCTATGTTCATATAGAAGTGCTATTCACAATAACCAAGAATTGGAAACAACCTAAGTGCCCATCAGTGGATGAATGAATTGAAAAGCTATGGTACATTTACACAATGGAATACTACATAGCAGAAAAGAAGAAGGAATTCTTACATTTTGTGACAGCATGGATGAAAATGGAGAGTATCACACTAAGTAAAATAAACTAGTCAGTGAAAGATAAATACCATATGATCTCACTTATAAGAGAAATCTAATAAGCAAAATAAAGTAATCAGCAAAATAGAACCAGAGGCATGGACTCAGGATAGATTGACAATGGTAAGAAGGAAGAGGAGAGGAGATAACTGGTTGAAGAAGGTAAAGAGATCAGTCAAGGAACATATATAAGACCCATGGACATGGACAATGGTGAAGGGATTGACTATGTAAGTGAGTAGTGGGCTGGGTGGAAGGGGGAATGGGGGGATAACTGGAACAACTGTAAAACATAAAAATAAAAAATAAGCTAGAACATCTACTAAGGACAATGAGGCACAGATTGGGTCTGGGGTAAAAGTGTGGGTATCTGTGTCTTTGGCTGGTTTCCTTGACTCGGGGAACTATGTACTACAATGGTTCAGAAAGGGACTGCAGTCAAGCTGTCTGGCCCATAATTCCCCCTTCCACATTTCCTAGCTTTTCAACTTTAGGAGGTCATGCCAAAACAAAAACAAAAACAAAAACAAAAAACAAAAACAAGAAGCCTCTTTCTGTGACCTATAAGAAGGAACTAAGGATACTACCTACTTACGAGGTGGTGAGCATAACTGTTGTCTCCCCAAAAAGTGTGTATTATGCTTTCTGGCACATTGTAAATACTGGATATATTTTAACTACTATTAGTGTAACATTTATTTTGCCTAAAAATAGTATTTTTCAATCAGCATTGTTAAAATTGAGCAAAACAAAAAGGTATCAAAATATGAATGCACTTTTCCTCATCACCCCTTCTCCGCCCCACAATTCAGAGTCTTCCTTACTTTTTCTTACCTTGGTGCTGTTTATTTACAATGTCACCTTTGAAAATCCCTGAGTAGGTCATCCCACTTGACTCTATTCCCCCAGAAAAACTCAAGTGTTCTATCTCTTGAAACACCTGGCTGACACCTCCATCCACTATGTACCCCACACAGCAGGATGGTTGGGCACCTTTCCTTTGGGTGCCTCTGGTATCCCATGTTTTCTCTTTCTATCACACTGAGGACCCTGTAATATGATCTTTATTTTATTCATCTCTCTTCTTCTCTTTTTGAGATTTTTTAAAGTTTGTATTTATTATTTTTAGAGAGAGGGGGAGGGAGAGAGGCAGAGAGGGAGAGAGACATCAATGCATGGTTGCCTTTCGCCTGCCTCCAGCCACAGACCTGGCTGGAGACCTGGCTTGCAATCTGGTTATGTGCCCTGGCTGGGAACCGAACCAGCAACCTTTGGGTTCACAGGCTGGCACCTTATCCACTGCCACCAGCCAGGGCTTCTTTTTGAGATTTTTAAGGAAATTCATTATGTATCACTTATACCTGAATCCCCTCCCATTAGCACAGTGCTAGTCATGAAGTAAAATCTCTGATTGCACATGTCAGATGTATATAATCCTGAAATCCTTAAGGACAAGGTAAATGGTAGCATTCGCCCTAGATACTTTGAAGTATGGATTTGTAGGAGAATGCCATTTTATTTCAGAAAAAAATCCATAACAATTCTGAAAATGTATAGCTTGAGAAATGTACATAGGTACCAGCTGACTTGATTTATTGAGTTTTTTGCTGCTAGATTTCTTTGGTGGTTTTCTTCTGAATGATTCACAACTATCTTGAAAACTGGAATTTCCAATATTGTATGATTATAAACCAGAAAACATGTGTAATATCCATCTACTTTATCATATGTCTTCATATTTCCTTCGATTCCTACTTTTCTCAATTCAGGTAAATCCCTCTCCAATATTTTCATGTACTTGACTCTCCCACCACATTAAATTACTTGGCACTTCCATAATCTTTTCTTGGATTTTCATACACTCTCCCTTCTTGAAACATTTTTATTTCATTCTTTTTGAGGATACATTTTCTAAAAGCCAAAGCAAACATGAAACATTAACATCCTTTTCAGCTGTTTAAGGCAAGGTTGCCTCTGTCCCTCTTATATGCTATTAGCATAGCTTATATTTTCATGGTAGCAAATGTTTGGAATATTGTAACTGTTGACTTATTCATTATTTGCTCCACTTAGACAATGAGCCCCAGAACTCTTCTTTACTATTGTGTGCATAGAATAGTGTCTGATATCCAGAAGATGCCTGATACACACACACACACACACACACACACATTTATTATTGAACACAGAAAGGAAGGAATGATGAACAAAGAAATGGATTCTAAATATTGTCCTGGTCTCTAAAAGAGGAAGTTCAATAAGATTCAGTTCTGTCTTTCCCTTGCAGATCTAGCCTGATGGGTGGGATGAAAATCAGACTAGTAACAGGGGAAGGACTGATAAGACAGCTCCAACTCAGGAGAAGATGAAAAAAGCTGAGTCCGGGAAAGATTCTTTGGCTCTTTTGGCCAGATGATGATAGGAGGTGGGGGAAGATGAATCCCCGCTATTATACATCCCACTCAACCAGGAGAGCAAAGGGTCTCATGCTGAAGTTTATTGCTTTGGTTCCTAACCTTTCATAAGTGCTTACTTGGCAGCCCTATCGAGAGTGGTATTTGATTCTCTGGAAGCAACTTAAAGGAGCAGCACCAGACCTCTCACTTTCCCTTTTTTTTTTTTTTTTTTTTTCATTTAGGGTATAAAAATATTGGTTTTGAGCATAACTGCTATAGGAGAAAAAATATATCTCATGTTAGTTCCAAATGAAATGACATTTAGTGAAGTGTACATATGAGATACGTTTCAAGGTGAGCTTTTAAAGAGTGTGCAGGAAGGGTCTTTCTTCATAGCAAATGATAAGGAGTTACAGGGGCCTTTTTCTCTCTGAAGCTTCCCCATATTGGTAGTGGGGAAACATTTTAAAGTGTCTCATTAGGTCTAGCAATAACTTAGTGAGGCTGCAGAATATTACTACACCTTGTAGGGAGTGTTGTGTGATGAGCACAGTTGAAACACAAGGCTAGGCTCATTATAGGACTCATCCATCTTGCATAACTATCTTCACTGGATCACTTGTTGAAGAAGAGGAGGTCACGGGACACCTTTCTCAGATGGGTGTGTTTTTAGATGGGTATATTATGGAAGTAATGGCTGGTGTAGGTGTTATTAGGCAGCAAAATGAGTTAGGCGTTAATGATGTGCAATTCACAGAGAATTTATAGGATTGGACAGGAGGAACATGGCCAAAAGGAAAAGATAAATATTATTATTGCTGGAAAAATAATATAGAATGCTGTGCGGGGTGGTAAAGACACAATACAATATACAGATGGTATATTATATAATTTGTACAACTAAAACCTGTGTAACTTTATTAACCAGTGACACCCCAACAAATTCAATAAAAATATATAAGTAAAGAAAAAAACACTAGTAAAAATTCTAAACAAACCAACCAAACCCACAAATATCTACTATAGAGATTACTCAAATGCCCTTTTTGGTTATCTCCAAATCTCATTTTCCTTAATGAGTTTTATTTGAAGGACAGCACAGCTAATTCCATGTTGAATTTTCCACCTGAATACTTTATAATAGAAACATTATAATACTGCTTCACTTCACATATTTTAGGTCAGTAATTTACTTGTTTCTTTAAATGTTATCATTATGCTTCTGAGAGTCTGACAAACCCTTGTGATTTTTGTAGACAAATGTTAAAAATATTAATATTGTTATTAGATAAACTGTGTTATTTATGTAATGAAAATGAGAGCTATTGTTATTACAATATCATTTTTAAAACATATTTCTGCAAGGCACCAACATTAAAATAGTTTCCAGTTATAAACATCCTTCATGACATAAAGTCATAATATGAAAACTACAGAAAAGCATTGAGAAAAAAGTATTTTGCCTATTCTTTAATTGCATCTCTCATCTAGTTTTATGTTTTGCATTTAGGTACAAAATGGACCATTTTGAGTTAATGATTGTATCAAGTGTGAGGTTGAGGTCAAGGCATTTTGTTTTATTTATTTTCTGCATACAAATGTCCAATTATTTAACGTCATTTGTTTTTATGTATATCACTTTACAAGGTCTGTCCCAAAAGTATCAGCCACACAAACTGTTTTAAGTATATGAATTGACCTTGGTTTGATATTTTCTGGACAGACCTCAAATATATTTTTTAAAGTGGTTACTTTAGGGATTATAATAGACATGGTACTTAACTTCTCTCAGTCTACACAGAATCAGTATTTTACCATTTCAGTTGAAATGTAGAAACCTTATTTCCATGTATCCCTTACCCTCCTTTTTTCATGTTTGGTTTATCTTATGTATACATTATAAACCTCTTAAGATGATTTTGTGTTTATTTGTTTTCTTTCAACCATTACATATATTTGAAAGAACTCCAGGGAGTAAACTACTGCATTATATTTATATTTACCCATAGTTTATCATTTCCTTTCCTCCTGATGTTCCAAGTTTCCTTCTGGTATTATGTTTCCTTTGCCCAAATTGCTTCCTGTAGCAATTCTTTCAGGATAGGTTGGTTGGTAATTAATTTTCTTAGTTTATTAATATTTCTAAAGGATGTTTTCATTGGATGTGGATTTCTGAATTGGCACTTCTTTATCTCAGTACTTAAAAATATTGTTTGCCATCTTCTTTTGGCCTTTTTGGCTATGGTTGGTTATTTTAAATGAGAAATTAGCAGCTACTTGAATTCTTGCTTTTTCACAAGTATTGTATCATTTGCCTTTGGCTTTTATCCAGAAAGTATTTTGCCTGTGTTTGTTGTTTTTTATTTTTTAAGTTTTCAGCCATTTGATTATAGCTGAATATGATTTTTTGGGGGGTTTACTTCCTTAGAGTTAATTTGCTGAGCTTCTTGATTTTGTTGATTTATGTATTTTTGTCAAATATGGGGAATTTTCATCCTCTTTTTTTTCAAATAAATTTTTCTTCAGTGAACACTATATTCAACTTTGAATGACATTAATATTACATCTTTCAGGATTATTCTATAGGCCCCTGATATTTTTCTTTTTTCTTTCTTCCCTTTTTTTCTCTCTGTTGTTTAGATTAGAGTATTTTTATTTGATATATACTCAAATTTACTGTTTTCTTTGCTATCTCCACTCTACATTTGAACTTATTCAGTGAGTTCATTTCTTAAATTTAGATTATTGTTTATACTTTTCTAAAATTTCCATTTGGTTCTTCTTTGTATCTTTTATTTCTTTGACAACAATGTTTAATTCTTCATTTGTTTTAGTTGTGTTTCTTTCCCTTGCTTGTTGGAGCATTTTTATAAAAGTTGCTTATCATCTTTATTGGGTAATTCCCATATCTTTGTCATTGCAGTGTTAATATCTGTAACCATCTATTCCTGTATGAGTATAGATTTTCCTGTTTCTTTGTATGCTGAGTATTTATGGTTATGTCCTAGGTATGTTGACTATTATGCTTTCAGAACCCAGTTTTATTGAAACCTTGTGAACATGGTTGATATTTTTGTTTTATCAGGGAATCAGTTCAGTTGAATTCAGTCTGAAAATTCCTACCTTTTTCTGTGGATTTTGTTCCAGTATCATTTCTGCTGTCAAAGCTTTGCAGTAGTGATGGGTGTGCATCCCATTGGCCAGTCTGGGCCCTCAGCAGTAGTTTACTCAGGCCATTCTCACAGTCTGCAGTCTCTGTTGAGGCAAACGTGTGGCTCAGGAGTGAGTGTTAAGTTCATAAATGTAATACATGGGGCCATTTCCCCAAAGTCTTCCCTCTTTAGGATCCTCAAAACATGTTTCATTTCCCAAGATACTACTTTTCTGTCTGAAAACCAGAAAGCTGACGTATAGTTATCCTGCTCATGTGCTTCTCTGGGGCAAGTGGCAAAAAGAGAGAGGGAAATCAATGGGGCTTTGCTACTGTCTTGGACCATAGAGGAGGATCCCTACAGAGGGTTGGGTCCTCTCTGTATGTGGATGCCCAATGTTCAGCTCTAGGCTGCCTTGAATCCATGCAAGGTGCTCCTGAAGAGGGGAAAGGGAGGAAATCACCTTGTCCGGTGGGTCTCTGAATTCTGGTCTCCTCTCTCAGTTTACCTGCTGCTGTTGACTCTTCGCAGACCTCAGATAGCTGCTCCCGGCAGCTTCACCAGAATTTACAGTTGCATTGAGTGGGAGAGACAGGGGGAGGTGTTGTTACTCCATCTTACTCAGAATTGGACCCTCATTGCCTACTGTATTCATTTTATTATGGCAAAAGACATGTAAAATAAAATGCAGCATTTTAGCTAGTTTAAATTGTACAATTTGCGGGTTTTAAATACATTCACAATATTGTACAACCATTTATATTTAGTTGGAGAACTTTTTCATCACCCCATTTGTCTTCCCCCAAATCCCATGGCAACCACTTATCTATATGGATTTGCCCTGCTTCACTTTTTAACAGTTTGTGGAGATATAATTAACATATCATAAAGTCACCTATTTCAAATGTATAATCTTGTGTGTGTGTGTGTGTGTGTGTGTGTGTGTGTGTGTGATATTTACAGAACTGTACTCATTAAGAAAAAAACAAACAGAAAAAACCTTTTGGGCCTTGGCTGGTGTGGCTTGAGTGCCAACCTGGGAACTAAAGGGTTGCTGTTTCAGTTCTCAGTCAGGACACATGCCTGGGTTGTGGGCCAGGACCCTAGTTGGGGGCATTCAAGAAAAAACCACACATTGATGCTTCTCTCCCACTCTTCCTTCCTCCCTTCTACTCTTTCTAAAAATAAATACATAAAATCTTTATATATTTTGGAATATTTACTCCCAGTCTTTCTTTCTTTTATTTTACCTTTCTTCTTTCTGTTTATAATCTGTTTCACTGTATTTTAAAAACAAAATAGGAATCATAACACCTGTGTACCTTTGTAGTTTCTTAAAAACTAGATAGTACCTACTGAGCATCTTTCAAAACCATAGTTCTCAATGCTGTATGTTATACCATTAAATCAGTGTGTTGTCATTTATAGTAAATGTTCCCATTATTACACTGTCATATTTACAATTGTTTTCTTTCATAAGTAATGCTGCAGTTATTTGAAATGTAAACAAACATTTGTGTGTATCTCTGCTTATGTTCTTAGGAGCTCTTCTTAGAGGTGATATTTCTGAGTTCAAGGGCACATAGCAAAACATCAATTTATAGATTTGGGGCACTGGCAGATCCTAAATGAAGATTCCTGTTTTTGTTTTTGTTTTTGTTTGAGAGAAAGTAGAAAAGAAACTTTCAATCCAAAATACATAAAATATACATCAAAAGTCAGTTCCAAAACCTTCTTATCCTTTAGTAAAAGTTTCAAAAGCTTGCAATATACTGTCAGATGCTAGGAGTCAGGGGTTGCTTCATTGGTTAAGGAAATGCCAGAAATGCACAGAATAAATTCTGAATGCAGATCTGAGTTTTATTTCAGCCTAGCTGTTTGAGTTGAAGGCAGAGTCAGTCTTCATAGAGGCAGAGAGATCCTATGCCCCTCTGCTTTGCCATTCCCACTTCACATATGCTGTCCCTGGCATAACTAACTGTTAATGCCCTTTAACTCACATAAATGTTCCTGTTTGAACAGTAAATTTTATGAGCACCCTAGAGAAGACTTTTGATTTTCAGAAGCATGCTTTGGTAGGACAAGGATTCGCAAAGTATGGCCTGTATGTCACTAGTCTCTCCTTTTGAGCTTATGGTGGATGTCACTGACCAATCAGATATCTGTGACATAAGAATTTACCTCAGAATTCTTTCCATCACAATACTATGGGACTTATTATCATCTGATTAAAACTGGATGGAACCGAAGAGTATTATGCTTAGAGAAATAAGCCAGGCAGTGAAAGGCAAATATCATCTAATACAAGAAACTAATTAACAAAACAAACAAATGAGCAAAATAGACTCAGATACATGGAAACAAGGAACAGACTGACAGTGACCATAGGGGAGAGGGTGAAGGGGAAAGGAAGAGGAAGGGGTTGGTCAAGGAACTAGTATAGGTGACCCATGGACATGGACAACAGGGTGGGGATTGACAACAGGGTGTGGGAGAGGGGAAGGGGTGGGAGGGAAAGTGAGAGGAATGGGAGGGAAAGGGAGAGCAATAGTACAACCATAATATAGCAACAATAAATTAATTAAAAAATACATCTGGACTGGAAAATGTAACTCATTTGCCAAGGCACATAGGTGACATTATTGTCCCTTAACATCAGAGAAGACACTGTGAGATGTCCAGTGACTATTCCCAATGAGCCCTTAGGAAAGAATGCCTGCACCTGTTAGGTCAGGCAAGAGGGAACCTTCACTCTGGGCAGATTTTACCTCCCACACCTCCTATAGGACCTCTTTCCTCTTCCCCTTTCAAGACTGGCTCATCCTAATTGTGTTTCTGGATCACACAATAGAAATGCCAAGTGAAGCTTAGGCATCCTAAAGAAAAAAAAATAGTTCTAATGAAAAAATTAAAATACATAATTAATTAATTCTGGATCCGCTTTAAGCCGAGTGATTAGAAGCAACTTTCTTTTTTCTTTCATGTTGTTTTGCTGCAGAACTTTCTGATTTCCACCGCCTCTTTTCCTCTCCTTTGTAGGTTTCAAGACAACAGATGAATTGTGAAAGAGAGCAGCTAAGGGTAGGTGCACCTGCTTATAAAATACTTCCTGGTTTTTGTTTCTGTGTGATAAGCAAAAATGTCCTTGTCTCTCCCAAGACATGGTGTTCTAAATAGCAGGTTTCATCTTAAGACTGGTAGAATTGAAAATATTTATCCCAGCTAATTTAGTATTGATTGAGCTGGTGAATACAGTATATCTTCTTTTGAAGTGCCATTATAGTAGATATGGATTTTTTGATTTAGATTCAGCAATAAATACTTCTCTTCTGGAATTTGTTTGACATCATTGTACTCTTTTTATGTACAACAGGAGGTCTAAGTAATAACAAAGGTCAAAAGGATGTCTTGCTGCCTTCCTAATGTGAATATCAGGCTGTTCGCTAAGTGGCTGAAATGCTCTCTTGCTGTTAATGGGGGTGGGTGAGCCACTAACATGTCAAGGAGAATGCAAGTCCTCTGTGGACCTTTTTGTTTTTGTGGCATTTGCGTGTATAGGAGAAGGAGACAGATTTTTAAACCTCCTATGTGACTTACCTTCTTAAAAATGAAACTCTCTCAGTGTTCAAATATGCTAGATGTAAAATGCATTCCCTGGAGGAGGGAGAGTGGTTTGCTTATAAATGGATGACATTGTTCTGTTTTCATGGTGTCATGGTTGATATCTTTCTTGGTATGGGTTGGTACTTTAAGAAATATCAGGATGAGGTCCTCCGGCCCCCAGTTTTTATGTATGTTTTTAAATGTGCTCATGTTTTGGATGAATGAGTTTGAAGTCATAATTGACCTATCTTTAATGTCACTGATGAAAGTCGGCAATTTTTACTGGACAATGTGCCTTATAGTCATGTTTCCACATTATTATAAAAACTAGAGGACTCTAGTTTTTAGACTGCTGCTTTTAAAATGATAGTGTGGTTTGGGGTTGGGGCACCCTTGTGCTCAAAGGAATCTAATAAATAAGAAAAAATGTATTAAATAATTCATAATTTTAATGTCATGTGTGCACCACTTTGCAACTTTTCAAAGCATCCACTTAATGCCAATCTTGAGATGACAATGATTTGTAGAGTTATTTCCATTTTTACAGTTGCTATCGGCCTCAGGATTGTTAAATCCTTATATATGTATAACAACTAGCATAACTCAGTTGCATGGGATGCATGGAACTGAGAAAGTGACTTGCCATTTTTTCCTCTTTTATGCATATTTATTTCATGTGGTCTCCCGCCCTGGCCCTCTCTATTAACCTCTCATCTCTTCCCACTTTGCTCTGGAGTCCCTGTGCCTACATTACTTGTGACTCCTTCATGAAACAGCCTTCACAATGTTTTAAGCTTCCCTGAGCTCTTTTATTGCTTTTTCCCTGCAGTCGGAATTACTGGTTCATCCTAGTAAATAATGTATTGTAACTTCAGATTTCTCTTCCTGTTTGGAGAGGGACGATCGCCGGAACTAGGTCAGAGCCAGATAAAGAGGAATGCATGTTTTTTGTTTTTTTGTTTTTTTTCCCTCTAGGAGTCCCTAATAAATTCATCAGAATTAAGATAATACCAAAATCTTTATGGCTAATGAGACTTGCCTGGCAAATTAAGGATATAGGAAGTAAGCAAGTGCCTGTGTGCAGTTTGAAGTGTTTATCATTTCTCACTGATTTGGACATTGTCAACAGGGGTGAGGTTTAGGAATAAGAGCAGAGCCCTTCCTACTGTGTGAAATAAACTCAAGTAGTGGTTTCATATGATGGGTCATATAGTTTCACCCATAGGTCAACTCCAATAGTCCCATATGAGACCATCTCTAATAGCATGAACTAGTGTTTTATTTGTTGTTGCTGTTGCAGTCTTTTTCTGTTTTTTGTTTTTTTTTTTTACATGTTAAACTCATTTATGTTTTGAATTGATAGATAACACATTTAAACCAATGGCATACAGATTTATGTGGTTCAAACTTTAAATGATACCAGGAGAATGCTGTGTTTCCCTTTCCATTCATTCAAACTTTAGGCCTCCAGTTCCTTCCTGAAAGACATCAATGTCATTAGGCACTGTCTCTCCTTTGACACCTTTGTCTTATCTGTGGGTATTTTCTTTGTCCCCTCCTTTCCTGTCCTCTGTCTCTCTTTCTCTTTGATCTCTTTCCCTTGTTCCTCCCTCCTTTTCTTCTGGTCTTGTGTGGTTCAGCCCCTCCTCTGGCTAAAAAGAAAACTCCCTTCATTAAGGTGATTGTTTTTAAGGAGACATTTGAAAGGGGCAGATTGAAAGAAATTTATTTGGCTGTAATCTGAAATGCCTGGTCACCTCAATGAAATGCATTTTTCTTAATCTCATTATATTTTTCTTAGAAAGATAAGACACCAGAAGAAAAATAGATATCTGTTTAGTTACCAACATCAATGAAAGGTGTCTGCCTGCCAGCCACACTTTTAAAAATATGTTTTAAATACAGTAATTGAACTGTATTTCCTGATTTGCTCTACAAGATGATTGGACCATGGCCATGTTACCAAGCTCACGTTCCTTTATTAGTACATTTGATTAGGTTGTCAGAATTCAGGGATATAAGTGGATAATTGTAAAATGTATCCCTTTTTCTTGGCCTCCTGCAAGCAGAATATTCTGAAGAAAGACATAACTCCTCCCGTATGTTTTGTGCATGTCGACACTACATGGGAGTTGGCATATTCAAGACTTGCTCCTCCTTTCGTCCTTTCTTTAATTTTTCCAATGCGGACTATGAGCTATTTGTTCATTATAAAGTCTAAAAAATGATTCTCTGATGAATTAATTTTTAGAAAAGGCAAAGTTAATAATGTTGAACTTTTTTTCCCTAACTGTATAACTTCTCAGAGCATTAATGAGCAAAAGTGAAATACAAAGACATGTATATAATGTGCAATTTTCTGCAAACTCATCTGATCCCAGAACATTTTTGGATGCAGTGCACACTCTGAGAAACACTCTTGAAACTTTTATGGGTTTTCTTTTTTTCCCTTTTTCAGTTAGCATGGTTTGGTCTGCAAGTTATCGAAAAACTAAGCATTATTTAAGAGATAAAAACATTTTATCACCCTTGAGCTCCAAATTTACTGAGTGAAGTTTTGGTAGCAGTGCAGTGGTTTGGAATCTGTGCTTCTCTTGGCTTTTCCTTCTTCTAAGCTGAAGAAGCATCACTTGCTCACATGACATCAATCTCTTTATGAAGGACGGGGAAGAGGTTTTCCTCATAGCTCTAGTGTTTTGTTTTAGAAAAATCATTTCCAGAAGCCTTCTTTGCAGATATCTTCTTAGATCTCATTGGCCAAACTATATGCCAGTCTCTCCCACTAAACTGGGATCTCAGTGGTTGGCTCTAACAGTCATAATTCATCCCCAGGGATAGGCACATGGTCACCTGAACCAAAACAGGATTTGCTTAAATAGTAGGAGTAGGGGAATGTCCTTGGTGGTGTTAACCCAATAGAATAACAGAAAGAACCACCATGAGCCTTCTATGTCACTCATGATGTTGATTTCCTGTCAGCTCCTTTACTTTGTCCCTTCATCCCACATGCATGACTGTGGAACCACATATAAAGCTTCATCAAGTGACTGAATTCTGGATGTGAATTTGCAATAGATGTTTTCTCTGCTAGGAACTACCAATCCTGACTCTTGATGTAGCTTGCCATGTCCTCTGCATTTTTCCTTACATTCTTTGGAGTCATCTTGGATATAGTCCTTTGCTAACTTCCCCTCAGCATCAAGTATGGACAGCAGATATGACACACCTCCCTGCAGAACCCAGCTCAGCCCCAGAGCTGTTGGGGTGCTTCCTCATGCCTACCCTTTCCAAGAAAAGGGCATCAGCCAGTTATACCTAATAATTATTTACCCTTCTCAGAAGATAATTGGGATTACTCATGTTCTCAATGAGCCGACTATGAAACAAATCATGTCCATTTCTCCACCCCAACATTTCTCAACCTGGAGTAGATTGTGCCTTCATCTGAGCTTACATTTGAAATTATTACTGGATTCCATTGGAGAGATGGTCCATAGATTAGCTCACCAGAGAGATGACTATGTGGGCTGGATTTACTGATTTGTCCCAATGGTGCTGTTGACAGGTAGGGGCAGTGCTAATTGTATAGTTGTCTTAACCTGACCATCTACATTGACCTCTCTGGCATCTGGAACTGACAAATGAACAAACAAACAAGTTGCATGACCTCAGCAGCCCTTGTCTCCCTCAGCAATCTACTAACTGAAATAATCATGTGCCTTATTGGGTAGGGGATCAAGTTACTACTATTATTAGCATTTCTATAAAATACTTGATTACAAAGAGGTCTTTAGTACTGTGAATGTCAGATGTTGGTTTGGGGGCTGTTTACCAACTTTGGTCAGAACACTACTACTACAAAGCAGACAAAGGATTGGTTCTCATGTGGGTTGTAATTGGTTCATGGGCCCAAATCTTCATCAAGAGTATGGCAAATGGATCCCATAGGAGTTAGCGTAGTCTGAGAGGCAGTTAGAAGTGGTCAGGAGCTCTGGTTATAGACTTAGGTTCTCATCTTAGTTCTAAATGCTACATAGTTTCTCAAAATTTCAGTGCCCCAGCATCCAAAACGAAGATATTTTTTCACATAGATATGTTGATTGGATGAAATGACTTACATAAAGCACCTCTTAAAAACAGATGTTCATATCATCAGTGTTAGCTGTTGTTGATATGGCATTATTACCAGTGGTTCTCATTCTTCTTCCTACTGGGAATTCCAAGCCAGAGAATCCAGACATGCAGGGCATAAGGTTCTCACCCAACTCCACACACTCAAAAGCAGTTTTAAAGGCAGGTTTGTCATTGATGGTAGTGGTGTCTTCAGGAAAAAAAAAAAAAAAGAAAAAAAACCTGCCTCTCAGTTAAGCAAATAATGAGGACTGATTCTGGCTAGGCTAAGCAGAAAAGGCATGCAACCAGGCCTCCCAAGGAGCTCAGAATCAGAGAGCTGTCAGAACACAGGCAGTTCTTTCTCATCTCTTTGTTTCTCCTTCTGAGTCCACTCTGGATTATTATTGTTACTTTTTTTTTTTTTTTTGAAAAAGGGTTCCTTTACCATTTCTGTGCACATGGGCACCTTCCAGCCCCTCAGGTGTGGGGACTGTTAATGCATCCCGATTACAGATTCCTGGACAATGATCTGATTGGTCCAACCTGGGTCAATTGTTTGTTCTGGTCCAGTCAGTTGTGTCCAGTGAAGCAGTTTAAATAAACCTAGTTGCCCAGGGCCAACTATTGAGAGAGGATTCAATTATCAGGATGGAGCCATTGCCAGCTAAGTAAATATCCCAGAGGATGTCCCTGTACCCTCCAGACTTGAGCTCAGAACTCAGCCAAAGATCCTGACAAATGTGAGTTACACCCGACTTGTAGCTCAGCACTTCCTGAAGTATTAGCCACCAACCCTGTGTGGTACTCACTTTTAGGACACAGATATCAAGTCACCCAGAAAGGGAGAATCACTTGAAGGGTTATTTCCTTTTCAATTGTTTCTCAAAAATTTTAATATTTATTGGAATCTTTCAGTATAGAATAAAATATCTTTAACAAGTCTAACGATTTCTAAGCTCTCTTTTTAACCAAAAGGAAGCGAGCCTCAGGCTTAGTGCCTGCAGCAGCCAAAGTTTCTGTCTAGACTTGAAACACATTGTTTGCAAAATGCAGTATTTAAGAAAAAGAGGCCTGGAGCAGGCCTACTGAGATAAAAATCTAGGCTCTGCAATTGTAACTGTGCATGTTGCTTACATCATCTGTGCCATAATTTCCTCTATGGATAACAGAGATAATAACTGCAAGCATTTCAAAAGTTGTATGTGTGTGCCTATGAGAACAAAGGTGAAAATAATTAATGTACATGAGGTTCTTAGAACACTATGTAGCATAGACAAGGTTTTTAATAGTTATTAGATATTAATGCTTTTTTCCACATTTACTTTTATTAATGACTACTGAAATGTGTTTTCCCTTTACAGTGGCAATACAGTTTCCTCGGCAAATTCATTTACTTAGGTCAAAAATGAGATGCTTTAAAGATAAGTATTAACTATGTAATGGTAAAGATTGACTACAATTGTAACAAAAATCATGCACTGGAATGCAAGTGCTGAAGTTTTAGAAACACTGGAATTTTAGTACCAGCATGTGAGAGATGTTGTAGAGCAGATCTGCATTATCAATATTTAATTTGTTGGTTAGAAGTGAGTTTCTCATTTCTGCTAGATACCAGAGTGATGTGGATTGCAGAATGCAAACTGCTAATGATCATCTTGGCTGAAACCCATTGCCTTCATCCAGACATCAGATAATGAAACTTCCCAACTGCCTTGGAAGTGCACTATTAGAATCAGAGATACCTTTCCCCTGCCTCTCTTCCCCCCACCTTTCTAATGCCCAACCCTTTCTCCATGCTCTTAAGACAGCAGAGAAAAAAGTGTTAGTCTCCAGTTCTCACAAGATTCATGTTTTGTGGACTCCTGTTTTAGGCTGTAGGAGTTTGTTTCCACCTGTTATTTATTCAAGAAATAGTTTAGGATCACGAGCCCTACCAGCCTCTGTGCTGGTGAATGGAGTTACACTGATATACCAAAGTGTGCATGGTTCCCGATCTCCTCTGCCTTACAGGGTAGTGAGGAAAATATGGAATTGTCAAATAATCATGACTCTGCTTGCTCAGAGTCCTTTGTATTTATTCCCAGGTCTGCTCTTGCCAGCTGCACTTGTTACTGTAATTACATTATTTAGTGGGATATTACAGAAACTGATGAAAAATGAGGGCAATAAGAACAAGAATTGTTTCCTTGAAAACTAAGTTAATGCTTTGGAAACATCTTCAGCCACAAAAGTTATTTTGGCCCTGACCGGTGTGGCTCAGTCAGCTGGGCAGCGTCCCACAGAGTGAAAGGGCGCCAGTTTGGTTCCTGGTGAGGGCACAAGCCTAGGTTGTGGGTTCAATCCCAGGTCAGGGCACATCGTAAAGGCAACCAATCAATGTTTCTCCCACACATCATTGGCTCTTTTCCTCTCTTTCTCCCTCTGCTCCCCTCTCTCTAAAAATAAATACAATCTTTAAAAATAATTTTGATGAGTTGTGCTCCAATAAAACTTTACGTAAAAGAACAGACAGTGGATCCAATTTGGCTCCTGAGCTTATAGCTGGCTGATCCCTACTGGAGAGTCTGAAATGTGAATGAGGTTAGTGTGGGAAAGAGGATGAGGGATTTCAATCAGCAGAGAAATCTCTCAAAGAAAAGGCCTTGGACTCACATCAAAGATCAATAAAACAATGCACATTGATGTATTTTACATGAAAATAAAAAACTTAAGATATACCTGTATCACTTTAAAGATGATTTCTTGCTTGACGCTTCCAACTATATTTTTTTCATTTCTAAAATGGCTTCTAAAGTATAGATAGTTAATATAAGGGCTTGAATTAGAAAATAAAATTAGTTTTTTGTTTTTTTTTTTTTAATATGTGACCATTCTAATGGCTCTGAATTCTAAGTCTAAAATAGAAGAACAAATGTATCATTTTCTTCTCAGAATCCACCAGAAAGTAGTTCCTGGAACTCCCTAATGATGGTGACACTTTTCATGTAGGTATATATCTCAGCACTTGTCTTCCACAAATTGTTGTTCAGTTGTTCCAGAACACTCTTTTTCCAAAGAAATGTCTAGTAACTTGTTTGCCTAGATTGTCCTGCCTTTAGAACCAATTCTCTGTAAATATGAACATTGTCCTCTGTATTAACATCCCAAATACTCAGCCAAAGTCAGACTTGAGTGATTAACAAAGCTTTGCTGGGTGCTCAGGAGCTAACAGAAACACAGTACACACAGTGACTTAGAGGCCCCTTGGGGTGCAGCCTTGGGTCCCTCCATTAATGTCCCTGCCTAGCTCTTCGCAGTTTCTACATGTGTTCCTGTGCATGCACACACGAGAAAAACAAACTGATCAACGTTCGCTTTAATCTTATATCACTAATGATTTCATCTTAGTGATTTTCACCAATGAAAGGGAATTTATCCCAAAGTAATTAGCTCTCTATGTGTGGAGACTGCAGAAACTCAGACCACCAGAAACATCTCCAAGGACATCCTCCCTGCATAGATAAGAAAGTTATAAATATATAACATTTTAAAAGAATGTTATCTTCTCCAAACCTTGCAGTTCACACTCTTCTTTACAGAGTGTATGTACTCCCAATATTTGCAAGGCCATTAATTGATGAGCATGAAAGAGAACTGATCAAGAAACCAGCCAACTCATTACAGATTTTAATTTCCCCAAGCTGATTGTGAGGCCCTGTTACATAAAGAAATGTCCCAGTAGCCACCTCCCTGAACTTGGATGCTGAATCCTCTAACTCACATGCATGATAATTATCTGCCCTCTTTTGAATCTCCCCAGACATTGCCATGCTCTCTCTGGGGAGGATGCCAGTCATCCCATGTAGGACACTTGGCCTCATATTCATTCTCCCTTCCCTTTGCTTTAATTTTAGCCCATTATCCTGAGTCATCATCCCCCTTTCCAGGGCAAATCCATTCCATTTCTGGTTTTATCATTAAATCGGTATCATTCAGCTTCAAGCAAAACCACTAATAATGCTGACATTTCAATTTGTCATAGCCGCTCCTCATTTCTGTGACTGATGCCTCAGCAAGGACTTATCTTGCTGCTCTGTTCTTCTGAGCTCTAAATACCAATCTGGGGAGGGGGAAAGGGAATCTATTTGATACGGAAGGGGAATGGGGCAAGAAGCAGGTAAATAAAACACTCTATACTTTCCTTTACCTGGGGACAGAGGGAAGAAGTCTCATTGTGACAGCAAGGCCCCCATGGGAGAGGACCCTTATTCAGGCTGTGCACATACTAAGGTAAATAGTGTGGGTAGTGGACACATGCTTGTTTTTGTTAGCAGTCAGCAAACTTTCCTGCCCTGAGTTGCCAGTACTTTATTGTCCTTTTGAGATTCTCTCTTCTCTCCTGTGTTTAGTCTTGGAAAGACAATAACTTGAGCCCAATAGGATTCTCTCTTGAGACTTAGGAAGTTGTCTTAGTCCTTCGAGTTGTTCCAACAAATTACCACATACTGAGTGGCTTATAAAAATGGAGATTTATTTCTTACAGTTCTGGAGGCTGCAGAGTCTGAGGTCAGGATGCCAGCATAGTTGGTGAGGGTTCTCTTCCCTAGTGCAGCCTGCTGATTGTATTCTCCCATGGTAGAAGGGTGAGGGACCTCTGGGGGTCTTTCTCATAAGGTAAATAATGCCATCCCTGAAGGCTTTACCCTACGACATAATCACCTCCCATTGGCCCCACATCCTAGTTAGGACTTCAATATATGACTTTTGGGGGACACACCCATTTAAACCATAGCAGATGTTGAGTGTGCAATATACAATAGGGGAAAAAAAAAAAGATAAAAAGCTGGTGTTGATTTCTTTCAGTGGTGATATCCTTGTAAGATCAAATGAGGAGGCAGTTCCTAGGGCTGATCCATCCTGGTTCCTCTTTTTGTAGTTAAGCCTTGCTATCCCTGCATCCCTTGAGCTATCTCATATTTGTCCAGTGAGATTTTTTTTCTGCGATGTTAGTCAGAGCCCATTCTTTTTGCCCGTGATCAATGGGTTCTTATTGGTGCAGTGGGGTAGTATACTAAACTCCAGAGAATTACAAGTCAAAACTTGGTTACAGGTTTGCTAAAAGCCACCTCTTGTATTGTTTCCCCAAAATGTTTCTCTGATGCCACTGTGCATTCACAGATGAAGGGAGGAAAACTCTCAGTTTATGGTATACACAAAACTTGATGTTTTTACCTACATGTGCTCAATATCTTGAATTGTCATGAGCCTGGGAGGCATCAGGTTGGAGGTCTCATCTTTCACAGTAATCAGAGCTCTTTCCATCCTGAACAAGTAAAATAGTCTTTCCTTTCATCTCAAGGAGGCACCCAGACCTCTGCAGGTCAAGGAGGGGTGATAGAAGATCATTACACATAGCCTAGTTTATGCTATTCAGAGTACCCTCCAAAAGCCACCTAGTTTATGAAAAGTGACATTTTCTCAGATCTAGCTAGTAAAATAGTTGGATATCCTAGCCTCACCCTAGAGAGACTGAGTGATTGTGCTATTATGGGCTGAAATGTGTTTCCCAAAATTCATATGTTTAAGTCCTAACTCCAATACTTTAGAATGTCACAGTATTTGGAGATAGAGCATTTAAAGAGGTAAGATCAAATAAGGTCATATGGTTGTCCCCAAACCAAAATGACTGATGTCATTAGGATGATGATGATTAGGATATAGACATACCCAGAAGGAAGACCATATGGAGACAAAGAGAGAAGATGTCCATCTTCAAGTCAAGAGAATATACCTCAGAAGAACCCAACCCAGCCAACACCTTCATTTTAGACTTACAGCCTCCAAATTTGTGAGAATATATATTTCTGTTATTTTCCACTACTGTCCTAAGTGAATTACTATAACTTAGTGGCCTACCTAATAGAAATTTATTAACATGGTCTCATTGGGTTAAAATCAGGGTGCTGATGGGACTGTGCTCTTTGGGAGGCTCTAGGAGAGAATTTATTTCTTGTCTATTCTCACTGTTGGCATAATTCAGCTCTCCATGGTTGTAGAACTACCTCTATTTCCTTGCTGACTATGAGCTGAGGCTGCCTATTCCTTACCTCATGTCTTCTATTTTCAAAGCCAGCTTTGGCAGATTGAATCTGTGTCATGGGTTGAATCTAGCCTGCATCATTTTTCATTGCATCTCTCTGACTCATTCTGACTTTTAAGGGTTCCTGTGCATTCCACTCATGCACAGAGCAAGCCAGAAGCTTTAATACCTCTGGAAGAAGCACTTAACTCAAGATGGACAGAGAGTTGAGGGATCGGTACCCTCATTTCCTCCCCTTTTGGGTGGGGTGACTCTGAGATGTGCATTGCACCATCTGCCAGAGTTCCCCAATAGGATTAAATGCCAGTTTCCCATAGTGCTCACTCGCATGTTAACAGGCTTCCTCCCATCCAATGTCTCTCTTTTTTATCCCTCTAATGATGTTTCCACAGGTCACTTCCCAAATGTACCATTAGCACTTGAATTCACCCCAGCTCTGCTTCTGGGGAATCCATGCTGAAAATGTTCCAATTGCCATAGTGAGGAACATCATACCTTAACAATTCCATCTAGCAAGGTGTCCTGAGTAGTAGATCTTCTGTCATGCTGGCCTTTATGTCATCATTTATTTGCCCACCCCTCTCTTTTTTGTCCCTTTTATAATACATCACTGCTATTCTTGAGAGAAGTCTTGGATTATTGAAGAGATTTGAAAGCAATGGGAGTTTGATCTTCACTCATATGACATTTCCCAGCAGTTGGGAAACTTGTGTTGAGCTGACAAGGTAATTAGGGCAGGACAATGTCCCTTTCCCGTGTGAGGAGACCAATGCATTTACTGCCACAGTGTGCACATTTGTATTTTCTCTGCTGTGATTTCTAATTTATAGATTGCTTTTAAGAATGTGAATACCTTCCTGGATAGAAAGCATGAAGTCACAATTTCCAATTGCTTGTCTGCCTAAGATTCAGCAGATATGAGCACAGAATATTCTGCTGGTAACAACTTAGAGATTTAAATATTTTTGGCAATTTTTATAGAGTTATTCTCAATGGTTGTACACACTTGATCTTGATTGCGTATGTGGTTTGACATATTTAAGCCAAAGGCATGTTTTTATAGATGTCTGAATTAAACACAGAACGCTTTTCAAGATAGCAGAGTTAACGTTTAAGTGGTTTTGATTAACCTGGTTTTGCTTATTTGCTCCTAAATATTCTAGAGCAGAGCCATCTCCCTTTGCATAAAATAATTTGGGAGCACAGCCCTAGGAAACATAATTTTCTAAATAGCCAAGAGCATCATGCCCAGAATATTTCCCCACATTTGCCTCAAACTAAATATTTGAGGTTTAGCTGTTTTTCTGCTCAGGTGGGGCAGATTGGAAAATTGGAATCAAACTATATAAACACCAAATTGATTAAGGGGATGAGATAGGGGTTAGGGAAGGGCTAGGGGTGAGAGGCAGTTCAGGAACTAGGGAGCAGGATTCAGCTCAGAATTGGAAAATTTTTAGTGCATGCTGTTTTGCCCAGAGTGGCATGTTGTCAAGCTTTCCTCTGGCTACATTTCCCATTAAGAGAAATGAACTCCCAATAAACAGGCTAGCCCTTCATCAGCAATGAAAAATGTGAGTTCCATGTGGTTTAGCATATCATGGGTTTCTTTGCAAGCTAAGCTAAAGTTCCATCTTGAGAAATGTAATCATGTTATTCTGAATCTTGTACTGAGCATTTACTGTATACACCACCAATAACGAAGATATTTAACTTCTAAGGCAAAATAAGTTAACATTGTGTTTTTAAGGACTATGAAGTCTACTAGATTGAACTGAACAATTGAATTAAAGAACAGAGAGAAGAAAAAAATATTGAAAAAGAATTGAGATCATATGGTATTTGTCTTTCTCTAACTGGCTTATTTCACCCAGGATAATAATCTCCAGGTTCACCCATGTTGTTGCAAAAGGTGAGATTTTTTTCTTTTTTTATAGCTACATGGTACTCCATTGTGGGAAGGTGCCACCATGATCTCACTTATATGTGGAATTTAATGAACAAAATAAACTGGCAAACAAAATGAAATCAGAGACATGAATACATGGAGCCAATTGACAACTGTCAGAGTGCAGAGGGAGCAGAGGCACTGAATGAAAGAAGTGGAAGGAATTAGCCAAAGAACACAAATGCATATCTCATAGACATAGACAGCAGTGAAGGGATGGCTAGAGGGAATAGGGGTGAGGGGGGCCTGAGTGGAGGTAGGCAAAGGAGGGGTAGGGTGACATCAATAATAGTGTCAACATTAAAAATAAAGTCTTAGCCCTGGCTGGTGGCACAGTGGATAAGGCGCTGGCCTATGAACCCAAAGGTCACTGGTTCAATTCCCAGACAGGGTAACATAATTAGGTTGCAAGCCAGGTCTCCAGCCAGGTCTGTGGCTGGAGGCAGGTAAAAGGCAACCAACCATACATTGATGTCTCTCTCCCTCTCTGCTTCTCTCCCTTCCCCTCTCTCTAAAAATAATGAATAAAATAGTTTAAGAATAAATAAATAAAGTCTTTGACTCATAAAAATAATTTTAAAAATTGAACAACATCTCAGCAATCTGTGGGAAATGTTAAGCATTTAAATACATGCAACTGGAGTTACAGATGGAGAGAAACAGAAACTGGAGCAGGAAAATGTATGAAGAAATAATGTCCAAAATGTTTCCAGATTTGGTTAAAACATCAAATGTACATCTTGAGATTACAAAGAATACGAAGAGATACCATACTTAGAGTTTTCAAAACCAAAGATGTACAAAGTACATCTGCTTTTGGAGAGAATATCTCAATTTGTTGTCTGTGCAACATCTCTCTGCCATCTGAGTGCATGTGACTAAGACCCAAAAAGCCACCCTCCAGTTAAACCCTGCTCAAACTTCTGGGCTTGGAAGTGGTGAGAGTGGGAAGGAGAAGAACTCATTGATTGCAATATCAGGGGGTAGTCAAAGAAAGCAATTTATAGAAAAATAGAAAAAGAAAGGCAAAGGAACTCACCCAGGCGAAGAGAGACTTCTACAGTAATGAAGATGTAGTTCCAATGTTATTGAAAGCATGTCACTGATGAGGCTAAAGCTGTGAGTGACATCACTAAGGAAGGTTCTGTCCTATTCTTAGGGACAGCAGTGACCTAGCATGCACCAAGTACTAATTGGAATTGCCTGAATAGTGGGAGCAGTTGTAACGTAACCCCTCTGCTGGACACACCAATAGTAAAAGTGTTTTCATTTATTGGAATGCTAATAGTTACTACTTGTCTTTAACAGGATTTTTTTGTTTGTTTGTTTGTTTGTTTGTTTTTATTTATTAATTTTTAAAGCACTGAAAGTTGCCAAAGAGAATTCTAGAAGAGGGTTGTGAAGTGGAAAACTTTTGGCTGTTGTGTTCTTTTGGGACAAAAATTTTAGCATGCATATAATAATTTAAAAAATAGTTTCTAATGTTTAAAAAGTTAAAGGTTTTACATAAATATCCAAGATTTTTTGCCTTTTTAAAAAATTAAATTTTTATTTTTAAATTTAATTTAATTTTTAGAAGACCAAAATTAAAAAAAAAAAAAAAACATAAAACAAATAAAATAAAAATCTGAATATATAGGGTTTAAATTTCTACATGGAAATAATCTGTTGAAACTAAATGACTGTTGTTTCATTTAGATGGTGTGCCTACTATACAGTTTGCCAGTTGCTATCTATCTTCACATTCATGCTGTTTTGTTGTTGTTCTTGTTGAGAGTTAACAACATTTTTTGTTAAAAAATGGAAAAATAAGATAGTCTAAGAAGAGCCACATCATCCATAGAATATAGGATACACTAAATCTTGTGGAAATATCTAATATTTTCAAGTGTTTAATATGCAAAAACTATGCTACATACAGTGCCAATTTAACTCAAATATATCAACTGTGTAAGCCCCTGCAAATATTTAAATTACTTCAAATGCTAGCAGTAGGAGTAACAGAGAAAGTAGAAATATTTCCAAATGCCACCTTCCCATTGTCAACCAAGACATACCCTTGTAACATTATATGGTGCATATTATGAATTCACCACGTTAAATTCTCATTCTAATGCCATGCTCGATATGCCCACTCATATACCTCTTGTAAGCCCTGAGGATAATGACATAGGCTATTGTACAGCTGAACTAGTGGCTCCTGTCGTGAGACCAGATAACAGGCCACTGGTTGTTGTATTAGTGAAACACTAACTAAACCATTTTCTAATATTGCATTTCTAGAATAGTTTGGAAATATGTGACATTAGTAGGTATGGGTGGGAGGGTTGGGCAACGCATCAGTCTGACTTCTTGGAGCAGGGCCACTTCATGTACAAGACCCCAGAGGTTTGCCTTGCACAGGCTTCTCTTGCTGCAGCCATACTTTTCTGCCCAGGAATACTTTCAAGGTCTGTGGAGTTTTAGCTCTGGGAGAGTTATTCCAATCAAGCTAGTCTTTGTTCAGACAATCCATGAAGGGAGATCTTGGCTTCAGTGGACAAGGTAGCATTAGTCCAATAACTTCAGAATATATCGGTGATCTTTCTGTTTAACTGACCAAAGTAAATGCTGTTTTGCAAACCACAGTGAGTTTTATGTGATGAATTTCCTTAAGAAAGCCAAAATGAGAAATTTAGGTTCATGTAGAAGTCAAAGCCAGTTCATTTATTAGCATCAAGGGTGAAAGTCTGAAAGATTAATCTGTGAATAACTGTGCCATTTGTAACATCATAAACATGGACTAATGGGGAGATGGTGCTGTGGAATGGGAGTATTTGCAACCTGTCATCATATTAGTGCCTGGATCAAATTTGCTGCTAAATTCCTCAGCAAATATTCAGTATCATGTTTGTGTCTTCTTGTTATAATTTGTACTGTATTAGTAGCATCTTACCATATTAGTGATGTTGAAATGTTTTTAAAATTATATCTCTTGGGTGGATGGAAATGGAATGTTCTGAGGTGGTGCAAGTATTAGTCATATTAAACTTGCCCTGTTAGCAGCTTTGCTTTGAACTGATACTTAAATGAGGTTTTAATATAAACAAAATGTACTTTTGAAATGTGCTTCCAGCTACAACCAATTTCTCCCAGTCCATTAGCCACTTTGCATCCCTTTTAAGAAACTTGAGATTGCGGGTTTGTTGAGGAGCCAAAGTGTTTGCTCAACTCATTAAGTCAGTGATTGCAAAGGCTGTGTGTTTCCTAGTGACTCCAGTCCCACACTTGCAGCACAGACACACCCACTGCTCTGGACTCAGCCAAGCATCTTCTGAGGATTTGCTTGCTTTTACCTATCTGTACCACTTTATCCGCCTTCCCTTTGACTCAGGCAGGAGGTTGGTAACTGCTCTTCCTACTTTTACATCTTCATGCTCTTTGGATTTTAACAGTCATAGTTTTCTTGCAGGAAAAGGAGGAAGAAGCATTGAACTGTCAAATACCTAATGCCCCACTATGCAGGGTTTTATGGTATCAGCAAAACCCCTTTAGGAATCATTTTAGGAAATGACCTAATCCAGGTGTGGTTTGACTTTGTAAAATGGCTTTTTCACCAACTGCATGGACATTCTTGTTAATGTCCTCTTAAGGAGTCAGTACATCAGTGCTCTCTGGCTGTCTTAAGAAGGTATAAAATCCAGGGTGGCTTAAAACGGCAGATTTATTTTCTCACAGTTCTGGATCTAAAAGTCTGAAATCCAGGTGTCAGCAGGGCCATGCACTCTCACATGGCTCCAGGGGAGAATCCTTCCTTGCCTGGCCTAGCTTCTGGTGTATGCCCCCAATCTTTGTCACTCCTTGGTGTAGGGGCACATCACACTAGTCTGAGGCCATCCTCTTACTGTGTCTCCCTATTGTTTTCTCTCAGTGCATGTTTGTGTCTGTCCAAATGTCCCGCTTTTATAAGAACACCAGTCATTTTGGATTAGGTTGAGCCCTACTAATTTTATTTAAACTTGATGATCTCCATAAAAATTTTATTTCCAACTCTGGCTGGTGTGACTCAGTGGATTGAGTGTTAGCCAGTGAACTGAAGGGTTGCTGGTTTGATTCCCAGTCAGGACGCATGCCTGGATTGTGGGCTGGGTCCCCACACACTGATGTTTCTCTTCTGTTCCTTCTTCCTTCCTTTCCTTCTCTCTAAAAATAAAATTAAAAAGTATTTTTAAAAGATTTTATTTCCAAATAACGTCACATTCTAATATACTGGACATTAGGATTTCAATGTATCTTTTGTGGGGACACAATTCAACCCATGATAGCAGGAGATCTTTATTCTTGTACATTTGTGCCACACAGTGCCTTAGTCATAGCACCAGGGGCCCTGCGGTATAATTTACTGCCACTTGGGACGTTTAGCAATCATTGATCCTTAGGGAACAAGAATCTTTTCCTGGGAGGCCAGTTTTCTGATTTCTAGAGAGCTTCAGATTACCCCTCAGATCACAGCATGGAGGAAGCAAGAGTGATCTGTATTCTAAACATAATATTATTTAATTTGTTTCTAGAAAATTGTATATATATATATATATATATATATATGTATGTGTGTATATATATATATATATATATATATATATATATATATATATATAAAATGGGCAAGCATTCTTGTCTTCAGGAAGCTCCCATGTTATAGAGAAACAATTTTAGTCTACTTTATTGTAAGAGATAATAACAATTATTTTTGTTGGCATTACTACTAATTGGTGCATGAGCCATTGAGTGCTTACACTATACTATGTAGCATGTTCATGATTTTACCTTTGTCATCTCATGAAGTCTCATCACAGGCCAGTGATGTGGAGGTTATATTGTATCACTGATGTCCCGCGAGTTTCTCTGACACACTCAAGATTGCACAGCTGTTGGAGTTCAGGTGCAGGCTCAAAACCAGATTTGCTGACTCCTCCTCCCATCTCTACTGCATCAACTCCTGTGGCCAGGGGCTGCCTGAGTTCAGTGGCCAGGCCCAGCGTTGCTTGCCCGCTCCTGCATCTGGCTCAGCATCTGGGCCACACCCACTGAGAACTTACAGAGGAGGTATCCTAAGGTAGGACCAGGGTGTGTTCCCAGAAGCAAGGATGTGGACACTGGGTAAGCAGACTTAAAGCAACACACACCCACTTCTTTGAGGAATTTTTCCCTGGCAGAATTGAGTTTATGTGTTTACCCCACATTTTGTCATGCAGCACAAGCCCCAGGCAGAGAAGGAGATGTTCAGCCACGCATAGTCCTTCCTTGTCAAAGTCAGGTGGTAAATTCTTAGAGAATATAGAGGCAGCATCACAACTATTTCTCTCCCTCTGTATAAAGACAAATAAAATGCCATAGGGAGTAAGGACCTCTTAAAGGCTTTTGCATTGTGATGGGGAGAGAATCAGGAAGAAGAGAGAGAAAAATAAACATTGCCCAGTTTAACAAGAGGCAGATTTCTGGGGTGCTTGATATGTTCCAACTTTTGATCTGGGGGTGATTACAGAAAGAGAGAGAGAGAGAGAGAGAGAGAGAGAGAGAGAGAGAGAGAGAGAGAGAGAGAAACCGTGCACTTAAGACTAGCACAATTTATGGAATGGTGGTTGCCAGGGGCTGGAAGAAAAGGGGAATGAGGAGTTGCTGTTTAATGGCCACAGAGTTTCAGTTTTCTAAGATGAAAATGTTTTGGGGGTGGATGGTGATGAAGGCTACACTGCCATGGGAATGAATTTAATGCAGCTGAAGTGTACACATAAAATAGTTATGTTATACATTTTATACATATTTTATGTTATATATGTTTTACCACAATAAAAAAAAAAAATTAGTGTACTTTTCTGTAGCAATACTATACCCCAAGCAAAAAATGAGAGTGAAGTAAATAAAATAAAATGTTCCATTTCTATTTGCTATTGGGAGCCACAAGAGGGGTGGCATTGATCTCTGACCATTCCACACAGAGTGGACAGGCAGCTATAGAGGTCCTGACAGTGCTATCTCAGAAGACTATTTAACACTGGTGTAAATAGGCTATTTCCCCTCAATGCCCTGCCCATGTTCCTGCACCTTCTTCTGCCACCCAAGTCTTGATAATGAGCAACCTGTCTTTATTGTGACAGAACCACCTTCACTATGATTTTAATGCCAAAGAAATGGCTGTTTGTATTGAATAAATTTAACAGAGCCTTAGTCCCCAGGAAATGTGTATTTTTCTTCTTCACATTTATTATGACATTTGCAGATCACTATCCTTGTGGTGACTTAAGCTCTCTGGCCACATCAGAGAATCCTCAGTGATTTGCTGACTTAACGTCCTCTGCTTCTGGTCCTTTTTCTCTTGGGGAGCACTTGCAACATGATTTTGTCCAGCTGCATTTCAACGTTTTGGAACTGACTACCATGTGAACTGATGTTAGGGTGTGCTTCCTGTAACTGATGACACTGTGCAGTTAAATAAACCCTCTCCATCGCCACCTGGTCTGGGCCACCACTGTTTATTGCCCACAGGACTGCAACCAGCTTCTCATTCTTTCACTGGCTCAAAGCCATATATAGTCCATTATGAGTGGCCAGGGAGACCTTGGAAATTAGCTATTCCCTAGGTGAATTCCCCTGGTGGATTTTCATTGCTCTTGGAACAAGTCCCAAGTCCCACCCAATGATGACTAAGGCCCTGCATTAAATTGGTGTTTGCCTCACGCTCCAACCTTGGCTCTAGCCAGTTGCTGGCTGTGGCCACTCTGGCCTTATTAAGACCCAAAACATGGGTATAATTTTCATTCTGTGACCATAGTTTATGTTCTAAGCCTTGGCCAAAATAACTTTGGCGGCTCCTCATAGGCAAACCAAAGGGAGAATGTGCCCAGCTTCAGAGAAATTCATCTCCAATGCTGGAAAAATAAGAGTGCTCATTTCTCACTAATTGTGGGAATAGAAGTAGCAGCAGTTCTTATATAGAGGGCAATATTTACATGCTTACTTAATTAATTTGTTTATTGAGTCAATATATATTGAGCACTTCACTACACCCATATTCTATATCTTCAGCTAAGAGTTTGGTAATTAATTGATTATTTTATTATTCACATTTTATATTGAGAGATCAGAATTGCCTATGTGGTTTTCAGGGGAAGAAGAAATGGTTGGGTACTCCTCATTCTATATATGTACTAGCAGGGATAGTTCCATGTCTCTGTGGGATGCAGAAGATCCTCCCTGGAAGTCATTCACTGGTGTCCAGATGCTCTGTGAACTGCATGAGTGGAATGACCCCATGGTAGAATATTGTAGGTACTATATTGGTACTATTGTACTGAAAGCTTCTGGCTTAAAATGGATCCTCCTACATAGGACCTCCTCCTCTGTTCTTGCAGAAAATAGTGTCAATTGAGGGCACTGTGATAGCATATTAAATAAAGGTTCCAGCACTGATGAAGTTAGGCTTTTCAAGTCATTTTTCACATTCATTTTAGTGTTTAGTAACTTGACTTTTTGATAAAGACTTTCTTTCATAAAGTTGAAAGTCTGATATTATTTAGTAGTTCGCAGTGGTGTTTGATTTCTGTACAAATTAGAAGCCACTTAAACAGACAGTACACCAGTAGCTTAAATCAGTTTCACTTTTAGGCCATTGCTATGAAATTGATTAATTATGATATTGAGCTGATCATTGATAGCTGGATTGATTATTTTAAAATAATATTTATTTGACCGTGAGAACAAGAAGCATTAAATATATCCACTATAAAAATAGGTCCTGGCCTACCAGCCAGGCTGCAAATGGGAGAAAATTGGTTTTGAAATGAATATTTGAGTATGCTTACTTTGTTATTAAAATGACTTAACATGGTAGTTTTGGGGGATGGCAGTAACTATAAAATGTCAGTATGTTTATTTGAAGGAACAAGGTTTGAGGAATTGGTTGAATAATCAAATTGGTTATGAACAGAATTTCAAACATAGACATAATTTACTGATACCCCCAAGGGGGCAGCCTTCTGAATGTTCCATTCCATCTGTTTCACCTCTGGACCTCAGGATAGAGAAATCCTAACAGCTCCCAAATTTGATTTATGAGCAACAGCTGTCCCCTGCTTGTGTCCCAGTGATAAAATGTTTCACCATCTTGGGTGAATCTCATTCCTTGCAGAAGGGCCACATGTTCAAACAGGTGGGAAGATGACTGGGTACAAGCTGAGGAGAGGAAGAGAAGGCACAACCAGGGCAATCCTTTATGGTAACAGAAGCTGAAGATTAAATGTAAAAAGCAAGCAAACAAAAATATCCCAACAAATAATAGGTACTGATCCCTTGACCTGTTACAGGCAACCACATCTAGACTGTATCCACTTCTCCATGGAACAGCTATATTTCATTTTTAGCTTTGTTAGAACTCTTTTGAAATGTCAGTTTATTAACTCAAATGTGCAATAAATAACCTGATTATTTATTTGGAATCAACTGAATTTTGAATTCATCTTCTATCTCACCTGTCAGACCAAAGACTCACTTAAAGCCACCTCATAGCCCTTACTTTATCTATTCATGTGCCAAAGTCTTGAGTGGTGCAAATTGCAATACCAAGAAGGCATTGGGCTGGGTCATGGACCATTAGTTGATCATTGTTAGCATGGTAACATCTGTTCTCCAGTGCCATAGTTTCTCCTGGTGTGGTGGCTCAGTCGCTTCACTAACATACTCTCCAGTGAAGCTGGGTACACTGGCACTTAGCATACTGCCTACCTACGGTCTCTGTATTATTCTCATTGGGACTCAGAGATCTCTGCCTCACACAGATTTTGGAGCACCTCTCCTTACCTCATAATTTGCAAAGGCACTATTACTCTGCCATTTACCTTTCAGGTGTTTTAATATCTCACCCACCTGTTCTAATCTTCCCCATTTGCTTCTGTTTAAAAAGTTATGAACTTAAATACAGAACTTAGGCAAGTAAATGAATGTGGCAAACCTAGGATAATATAATCAAGGCAGCTCAGTCTTTGGTGAACAGGAGGGCATGATTGAAATTCAAGCATATTCAGATACAATTAAATAAAATTCAGCATTCTACTGGTCAAGTGAACCACCAATATGTATTACTTGACTTCAGATTTGACTAACGTTAAACACACACACACACATACACATACCCAGTTTGCCTCTGTAAACCAGGGTTGTTGGCCATCATACTCAGGGTTCTATTTGCTGGGAGTCAGGGGCTTCTAACATGCTGTAAGCACATAGGTTAATGGGCACACATGATTGAGATGTTACCTGTCAGAGGCCATGTGATTATTTCCTTGCCTCATGGAGGTAGCTTGCTCTGAGGATCTCTCCACTTCTCTTTAATGCCATGGCTTGGCATTGGTTCTCCCTAAACTGTTAGGTCATTACGCATCTTGATGGAACTACCTATGGGCTATTTTCACAGGTGCCTCGCCACCTGCCCAGTGCTGTAGGTGAATCTACAATTTAGCTAATGCATTTTAATTACTGAGGTGACATTTCGCCTTGTGCAATTTTGGATTGAAATGTAAACCAACTAGGGGCTCTGTGAGGTAATTTCTCCACGTGGTGTTTAAATATGTAGCTAATGGTCAAAACTCAGACCTGAGCAAGAGATCATTTTATCCCCTCCCCCTAATGTACAAGATTTATTTTAATATTAATCTCTCTTTTATCCATATATCAATAATTGAGCACTGCATCAATTAACATGCTGGGCAAATTGCATTCCCCCATCTTCTCGTTCACAATGTATTTTAGTAATGGAGATAATTTTCAAGATAAACTCTATAATTTAAAATGGATTAAGAAGAACAACTAATAAAGGATAATTGATTCAGGGAAGAAAAATTTGAATAATTTTAGGAAATCTTAGCTGTGCATCCAAGCCTTTGGGTTTTTGTGCAGGAAGCCTGTCGAAATGATCAAGTTTTATGCACACTGCAAAATTTACCAGGTCTGCAGTTGCAAAGGATGAGGGAGAAGGAGGAAGAAACACACGCACACTCACCCGCACAGGCACAGGGACACACACGCACGCACCCCAAAATCTTCTAATGAGGAGGGTGCATATATCATCTCCATCGGCAGGTTCCGATGGCTAAACATTTGCGCTAGCAAGTCTTTTTGCGGCTTTCCATTTGCTGGATTTAGTTGGTGGGGCTTGGTTCTGCTTTTGATTTGCTGAATTGGCACCGAAGCCTCCAAGGCCCATCCCCCGCCCCCTTCCTCCCGGGTCCCTGGTGCACGCGCTGGCCGGCAGCCCTGCTGGGGAGACGCTGCCCCTGCTCGGCACCGGCGGGCGGCTGTGGCGCGGCCGGCGGCGGGCAGCCTCCCAGCCGCAATGACACCGCGGAGTCGGTAGATGGCTGTAGACAAGTGTGCTGAGCCGTGCGGTGTACCGAGCAATGAGTCTGGGAGGCCTTGACTGGACTGGATGCTGCTTTTATCTGAAGTACATTTAAAGAGATAAAGGGGAAGCCGGGTTGCTGCACGTGCTCCTTTCTCTGCGACTGAAGCTTTACTTTGAGTTAAAAGATAATTCTCAGCGGCTGGCCTCACCGAGTCAGCGGCTCTGTGCAGATGGGCTTGCCTCAAGAGGATCAGCCGCCTTCCTGTAAATTCCACCAGTGGGGACTTCCGTGAACCTCCCACGAGCCATCAGGAAATGGTGTAGCGCCCGCCTGTTTATGACTACACCATCTCTACTATTATTAATACTACCAGTAACATCGGTGTTTGTTTTTGCCACTGTTGCTGGCTGCGCAAAGTGTCCGGATCTACTCATTAAGCAGCCACACCAAGAATTTGTTACCTAAGCAGCCTTGACAGGAAAGAGAGGAAAGGCAAGAGTTAGGAAGGAAAGAGAGAGAGAGAAAGAGAGAGAGGGAGGCAGCCTGAAGCAAGTCACATCACACACAGTGCCACTGAAGGAATGCTATCCTCATAAACTCGTAAACAAGCACAACAAACCTTGTTTAAGGAAAGAAGAGGGGCTCTAAGGACTTGACAGGAAAAGGCAAGATTTTTCTACCCACTGGTTTCAGATTTTCTTCCAGATACTCTTGGTGAAGTAAGGAGACTTCTGTTTGCTGACAGAGAGCCCCTGATTTCTCTTTCAAGATGATGATGTATTTGTGGGTAGGTAGTCTCTGTCTCTCCCTCTCTCTCTCTCTTTCTGTCTCCCCCCACCCTTTCTCTCTGATTAATAAATTGACTTCGGGGATAAAGATTGCAGCCCAGAGTAATCGCATTTTGTGTAAGGTGATTATGCTTGTGGCAGAATAATCTTGCACTGTTACAGTACATGTGCTTCCATTTCCAGTGGGACTCTAGGCAAGACCTGGTTCATTAGCATTAAGCAGCAATTTTATTTTCAGTTGCAGAAAGGAAACCAGAAAAAAGAAAATGTGTGGGGGAATTTATGGTTTTCTCTTTTCTCGAAGCACTGTGATGGTGAACTCAGGAGAAAGGAAGGAAGGAAGGAAGGAAAGAAGGAAGGAAGGAAGGAAGGAAGGAAGGAAGGAAGGAAGGAAGGAAGGGAAAGGAAAGGAAAGGAAAGGAAAGGAAAGGAAAGGAAAGGAAAGGAAAGGAAAGGAAAGAAAAGAAAAGAAAAGAAAAGAAAAAGAAAAGGACGGGGTCTAGAGAAGCCAGTTCAGGCATAAAACAAATTCTGCATCACTTGTAGCTGTATGGGAATTCATTTAATTACCAAGAGCAAACTGTTCTGAGTAGTGGTATTTTTTTGTTTGATTGATTGATTTGTAAATACTTTTTTCTCTCAAAAGTGACTACTTATATGTCATTTTGGGGCTGAGGGTTATACATAAGAGTAGTGTATTTTATTTGCCTAAATCAGGCATGTGTTTGTATGTGTGTATTTTGTAAGGTGGTGTTTCAAAAGGTGTATTTCCATGTACTTGTTTTGGCTTACTGACAACTATTGTGTAGTTATTGTTTGTTTGCTTATTTGTTTTCTTTTAGGAGATGACAATTAAATGCATTGAAGGGGTAATGTGCACTTATGAATTACAATATCTAACTGCTGAAACAATTTGACAAATAGTAATCTAGCATGAAAGGCTTAGAAAAATTCCTTAATTATGTTTTGGGGACAAATATATGTTTTAGTTTAGTTTGGCCACTGCGTTTTACAGCCCAGCAACCCACAACCTAGCTCTGTGGTTTCATGTTAAAGACAGGGTGTTCCCTGCTTTTCCAAGGGAGGGAGGCATTTGCAAGGTGAAACTCTACCTGTTTTATTATCAACATTATCATCGTTATTTTTTTTTTTTTTGATGTTCAGCATACTTAGAAAAATATTTTTATTCTTCTCCTTCCAATCACACTTCTAGTGCAACTAAGCCCCATGAACTTGTCTTTGCTGAGAAGAAGAAAGCCTCTGTGTTGAATTCTTTGTTAATCACATTTATTCTTTGACTTCTGATGGCGTCTCATCCTGCCTTACCCCTCAGTAAGCTTTGTGCTTAAGATTCTCTTCTTTCCCCTCTCTTTCCTTTTGAATATTTTTCTTTGTAGTGACTTTAGTTCTGTTTGCACCTGGCTTACTTTTGTACAGTTCAGTACAACAAATTCTGCCAGCTAGAGACAGACTGTCTCTATTACAATTTTGTTTTTATTTTAGGGTAAATCTCTTCTTCATTAAATAGGTGTTTGGAAATAAACAACCACTAAATGGCATACACCTAGCATAAACTTAACAGAGATAGTTTGATCTAAGTACACTGAATCCTCTTACCATCTATCAAAAGATGGCGGAGGTGGAAATGATTTAAATTTTCTATGTTTACAGATGTTGATTTTTAAGCACTAGGAAAATTGGTCACTTGGGATCACAGCTTCAGTTATTAACAAAATAACTATATGCTAGTATTTCAGAGAATGACATCTATTTTGGTTTTTATTTTGTGAGTGTATTTGGGTTAATTGTCAGTAAGTTTTAATTCCTTTAGTCTGTAGTGGGTAAAGGTTTAATGCTTACACTTTTCCTCTGAGTTCCTAAGTGGTGGTGTTGACTTTATTTATGAAGTTTGTTGGCCTTTACTCATGTGCAGATTTGCAACTGAAAGTAGGAAGAAAGCTGGCGTATCACAGGCCCTGTCCCAGGTCCTGAAAGCTTGCTAACCTGATTCTCAGTCATTAGTCCTTGACTTTTGAAGCAGCTTCTTTCAATTCCTGTGTTCCTCTTTCTGACCAGTGATTTTCGGTGCTACGTGTTTGTATGAACTGCATTTATCAAATTGAATTGAAGAATGGTTACTACATTTCTACCCTGTGTACAAGTATTATTTTTACATCTTCAATTCAGAGTTTTTGTCCTGCATTCAAAAGTGGTAGAGACTTTAAATGGGAACAGCTGGATCCATGCTGTTTAAGGAGATCTGAATTAGCAAGCCAGTATTAATGCTGTGAGGTTCAAGAGTTTTTCCCATTCTTTTCTCCTTTTTTTATGCAGAGGTTCTGCTGTTGCCTTCTAGTCTGTAAATAAAGATACTTAAAATGTGGCTGATATCTCTGTTTAAGAGCTCATCTTGCTTTAGGAAATTCAGCCTTAGCCACAACTAGGTATGAAAATAGTGCTGGCTGCTCTCTCATGGATATAAAAATGAAAATGAAGAGACAAGGAAATACAGTGAAATATATTTCACATTTAGTTTATTCCTGTTTTTTATTTTTTAATTGTTAAGTAGGTGCTTTCTATGCACCTATCTGTGTTAATAGCACAGCATTTCAGTGAATATGTTGTTTTTAATTAAGATTGGCAACTTTTTGTTGGGAGGAGGTGTGGGAAAGAATCTTCCTTCTTTTCCTCTCTCCCTATTCAAGCATGTTCCTGCTTCAGAATTGTCCTCTTCAGAGGAGGAAGGCAGTAGGATACTTTAAAATAGAATTGATCAAAAACACCATGCAGCTTCTGCTGGCCCATCTGATAATAGTATCATAGATGCACAATATTGAAAACAATATACCATCTAATATTGGTATACTCTTTCCTTAAATCTGTTTAAGAAGTTTTACCTCTAAACAATAAGGTGAGTCATGTTTGGTGTGCTTTATTTCCCTTGAGTGAGGACAGATTGGGGTACAGGGAGAAGAAAGCTGAGTTCTCTAGCACCAGTTGCTAACTTCTGGATGGTTTTGATTCACCAAACTCAGGTGCAGTAGAAGAGAGAAAGAGCATGGAAGTCACTTTTACTGGCTATGCATGTCCTAGAGTAAGAAAGAGCCCTCTTGGCCAGCATAGTCTCCGACTCTACTATGGTTATTTATTTACACAAACATTAGTTTTTCTTGGGATATAGTTGAGTTGTATCTCCCCAGGCTGAGTAGAACAAACTGTCAATTGACCCTGGGTTATTTAATTCAGAGATAAGACACCATTAACCCAGTCCCTCAAGTCCTGGACCAGGTAGTCCCTGACTTAAACTCCACTGCAATGGGTATTCCTATTGGACTCTGAGAACTTCTCATTTCTCTTTATGTCTTTACTTTTAAAATAGAAAACTGTTTCCATTTCATTATTTATACTGACATTTTCTTATCAATGCACCAAGATCTCTTCCTCTGTTGTTTTAGTTGTAGTTGAAATACTGCAATTTTTAACTTTTCTTAACTTTCTTCTTTTATAATTTATCCCATCCCTTTATAAACAGGGTTCTACAATTCATATCTAGGCTTGGACTGGGAAAAGAGGAGCAACAAGTGCATCATTTCTGACTGGTGTTGGAAAGATGGAAAGAGATAGTTACATTGTAGGCAGTATCACTGCTCGGCTAGTGCATTTCAATGATTTTTTTAAAAAGACATAAACAAAAATACATTATTCTTTGCACAGGATCCTGTATATTCCATTGTCTTTTACCCTGGGCAAAAACTCCACCAACCAGAATATTTTATTATCAGCCTGCAAACTTAGGAACTTACCTGCAGTCTCTCACACCATGTATTTGGGGAATCTCCTCTAAATTTTTCATTTTTTTTTCCAGAATGCTTGAAGCTTTTTCTGTTCCATGCTCCACATTTTAGCACTTGGTTATAAACTGATTATAGAGTTCCTAATTTATAGATTCTGTATAGATGATAGATTATGCATTCATTATAGATTAGACTGCATATAATTGTTTTATGTGCTAGTGCCTTCAGTTCAATTTAATTTAAACCATTTTTTAAAGCAGAAACAACATATCTTCCTTTTAGTCTAACTTTTGCTTTCCTTCTTTAGTTTGAACAATACACATGCTCTATGTAGTAAAATTAGTTAATGAGAAAATAATCAACACTAACTGTTCTAGCACTTAAAATAGATACCTAAATATTAATATACAGGTAATTTCTAATAGATATTTTAAAACACACATATGCATGCACACATTAATTTTTCCCAATTTGGAGGCAACACTGATGATAAGAATGAAAAGGCATACCATTGATTTATTAATAGAGTTTGTTTTCTTTTACTCTGTATGTGTGTGTGTGTGTGTGTGTGTATGTGTAGAGGTAAACATGCTATTGCATTAAAAGGTCATATCATACTTACAACATTAAAATATGAAGAAAAAGAGAGAGAGAAAGCATTCTGTTTGAAAGAATGAGATCATACTGTTTTAGAACTTGCTGTTTTGTATACTACTTTTATTGCTCAACAATTTTGCCAGTAAGTAGTTTTCCAAATAACATCTTTAATACTTGTGTAGATGGTGTTCCAGAGTATGGGTAGTCCATAATTTAATCAGTTCTTTAATCATTGGTTGTCTCTGTTCATGAAAATCTTTCCTAGTACCTAGCCTGAGGTTAATGTATGTATTAAGTACCTATTTGTTCAGCTTGTTGATTATGTATTAAGCCTTTATTGAGCAGAGACTGTACAGTATGTCAGCTATTATTCTGGACCTTAGAGAACATACAGAGAAGTGAAAGACATGCTAAAATTTGAGAAAAACTGGAAGCGAAGGGCTGGTTGTTAACATTATCAGCTATCAACTGTAATTTATAGATTTGCTAATTAGTTATTCAGAGACAGATATTTGCTCTCCTCTGCAAATAGAATCCTAGGATGCCCTTCTTTACATTGTGATTTTCTTCCACTTTGGTGAACTGGAGGCCCAAGAATGGTCTATTTTTTTCCAGGTTAGTTGAACCATTAATTCAATTGTTCCTTTTTGTGGGAACTTAAGCTAGAGATTGCTGGTGGCAGCCAAAGAAAATATTGTTTGTTCTTTTTGTGGGGAGAAATACTTCAGTGCTTTATCCTGAAGCTAAGAATTTCTATGTTGTCTATGACTGGACTGCTTTGCAGCAAAATGCCTCAGGAATACAAAGATGACTCCTCTTTCCCCCAAAGAATTCTGATTCAGAAATCCATTTCTATGAAGCTGGAAAGACCATTTTAGCATCCATGTTGATCACTCTATCTTTCTTAGGAGTTGGGGGAGTGAGAAATGGACCTGACTGACTCTGGTTAGTCTGGTAAAGCTACACATCCATACTCATACCCTTATTTTTCTTGACTCTGAGTTAATACTGAAATCTCCTCTGTTGTCTCTGTCATCAAGGGCAGCCCAGAGCCTCAACCATACTTCCTTCTCTCAAACACTTTGACCACCATTCCCTTTCTCCAAACCTTGACCACCTCTTCTTTTGCACTCCAACAATGGGACATTTATAATGTTGCTTAAAGATCTTGTTAAACATTTAGAAAAAGCTATTTTCTTGCATTTTTAAATCAGAGTACCCATTTGTTGGGATACTCTTCAGGTAGAAGGAGGTGATTGGCCTTCATGAGCATTTGAGCCTTGTGGTTGATGTGAGGAAAACTGGATGGATCAAAAGTTAATGAGTGGGAGCTCATTTATGGCTTACATTTTCTCCCCCTCTGCCTTAACCATTCGTGGCTTCTACTCACTGCAGACTCTCTCTGGCACAGGGAGTAATACGTTATTTTCCGCTTGAGCACCCAAAAGCCATTGATGTAAATTGATTGGTACTTTTTTTGTATTTTTCTGAAATTCTGTTTACATGCACATTCCTCTTTGTCTACAAAGTGATTTGTATCATAAAGCTCCATCCATTTTTCTTTCCAATCTAATAATGACATGAAGCTCATTGAATTCTTATGTCTAAAGAGTCTTGCAAAAAATGTTTCAACTATATAGGGCAGCAAATACATAGTATTGCTCTAAAGGAGGCAAAATGAAAATGGGCTAATGCTTTCTCTCTGTAGGAAATTTGAGGCACTAGGTTTGTATTCCTTCCTTGATATATATGTATGTATATGTATATGTATATGTATATGTACATGTACGTGTGTGTGTGTGTATATATATATATATATATATATATATATATAGCAAAGCCTGATGAGTATTAATATAAAAGGGTGATAAAGACTTTGTGTTTAAATTTTAAATGCAGTTGTTGTCCAACCCTGCAGATTCCTTAGCTCTGGAGCAGAGGCCACATCAGCCTCAAGGTTGCCTTCAAAGGTCCAGAAGTAATTTTAGGACTATATAAATGTAATTAGTCCTTAACAGCTAAGCAAGCAGGGCAGAAACAAGGTGCTAGGCCCAAAGGTGCTGGGCCAGATAAAACAAGTTGGAGGGCCAGATTTGGCAGATGGGCCATGTGTTTGCCACCCGTGCTCTGGGGGGATCATAAGAAAACTGACTTAATGTGCAGCAGTTCTTCTATTCTTCATTTTGCATTTTGAGTGGTGTTTCACAGACCTTTAGAAAATTTCACAAACCTTTAGACAACTTGATCAAAAGATGCAGGTTTGAACGACATAAGCAAATTAGTTTCTGTACGAAACTTGTGTCCCCATTCAGAGAAGAACAAATTGAAAAATTGATATTCAATACCAACAAGATAATTTCGGGAAGCAATAGAGCATTGTTTTGACAACTAAGGAACATGAAGCTTTTCGGACAAGTGGAGAGAGAATTGCACAGTGCTTTTCATTTCTTATACTAAGGTATCTTAGGTAGAAATTCAAGAGAACAGTTGGGAAGAGAGGTGGGTGTAGGAAGAGGAGGATTTGGAGATGTTTGGGAGAAATTTAATGCCATTTTTAGGGGTGATATGGATTGGATAGAGTACACCAAGGTTGTCTTTGCATTCTGTATCTCATGTTCCCCGTGGTTTTCTGCCTTAGAGTCAAATTTCCAAATTTTATGTATTGGATCGACACCCCTAGGTACCTTGGTGTGAGGGTTTCTGTATTATCTTGCAATGTTTTTATTATTGATATGTGGCTCATCTTACTCCAATGTCTTGCCAGTGGATTAAGTGGTATAGCTGAAATGATCTTACACAACTGTAAAATATAAAAGAGAGAGAGAGATTGTGTGTGTGTTGAGAGACCAAGAGATAGACTGAGAGAGGAAAGGGAAGGAAAGAGAGCTTTCTACTTACCTTTAAATAACTTGCTATGGATATCATTTGGATTATCTGTTCTCTTTGATTACCTCAAAATGTTCCCCCATTTCTTAATACCTGAATACTGGACCTTGCTTTTCCAATACATCAATGGTAAATCTTCATTGAAGAATAATCATTTTACTATTAAAGAGTGATATATAATTCTGTTATTTGCAAATATGCTCATTTTTTATTGACCCAGTTTATAATTTACTTTTGCTAGGTGTTCTGTCTTAATAGAACATGTAACAAAAGGAAACTATGGTTAAATTTTTATCAGTGATATGGAGTTGCACACTGTCTTATACTTGGCTGCCCCTTTTCTGTTTCTCTGAACTTCACTGTGAGTCCCTTTACATGATGCGGTGCCTTGAGCCTTCTCTGTATTTGGATGGCACCAGCAAGTGGGAGCTCACAATATGTGTATCAGTGATGATCATGTTTACATTATCTTAGTGCATTACTAAACACTTAGACATTTGTTGTTTTTTTTTTTTTAATTCATTTATTTGTTTAAAAATAATTACTAAGAGTTTCCAATGTGTGGGATACTATGTGTGAGGACTGGGGATACAGGATGCATGATGTGGTCCTAATTCTTGTGTGATTTATATATTGCTGAGGAGACAAAACAAAAAAATAGAGCAAAACAAAGCAAAAATGGTAACAAAGGTGCAAAGTCATTAGAGAAAATGTTTTAGCTAAGATTCATGGTTGCAAAACTAAGTTGAGCTTCAAAGAGTAATACAAATGCTCACATACCTGAGAAGTTCAGAGATAGGCTCTCAAGGCCTCAAGCCAGGTGGTCAAGCCAGTGTCCCAGAACCAGAAAGTGCTCTCTCCAGAAAGTGACTGAGGTAGTTCCAAGCTGACATCCACTGTGACAGCCACCCCAGTGGACCAACCACATTCATCCAAGTCATAGTGGGTCCTGAGAAAGTTCTCAGTGCAATTCCCTTGCACCTGGCTTAGGTCACCTACTCATCCCTCAAATAATTTCTGACTCTGAATGTCCAGGCTTGGGTAAAATACTCACTGTTTAGAATTTGAGAGTTGGCTCTGTCCTACCAAAACTTGAACTGACAGAGGACATAGGAACAAGTTGTTATTGGAAAGAGAAATGAGTGCTGGTTAAGTTAAAACAACAGATGCCCATTATACACATAAACATAATTACAGCTTATGATGAGGTCTAAGACAGAAAGAAAAAGGGCGCTTGGGAGGCATATTAGAAATGGTTATGTCAGGCAGGCCTTTTCCAAGAAGGGGTTTTCTCAGCTGGGACCTAGGGCTTAGTGGCTGCTACCAGGCAGGACGCTGCTAGGTTTGGTAGAGGTGGTAGAAAGGACAGTGTGTGCAAGAATGTTCCAGAAGACCAGGTTGGCTGAAGCTAGGTATCTGAGGGAGCAGGGCCAGAGACAGGGTTCTGAGGTAGGCAGGAGCCACATCACCTTGGGTTAGAGGTTCACTGTGTGTTACCCAGCATCAGAGATCCCCTTTATTATGCAGTACCCTTCAATTAAAGCAAGGGGAGAGGAGCCCTACAGAAAGTGGGGGAGAAGCCTTTTTTATTATTTTTCTATTTTCATTGAGCCGCGTTAGAGAACTGAGTAGATATTTCTTCTCCTTGGATTTAAGTACCGCTCCATCTGCTGCAAATGACCAAATTCTACCCAATCTGACTGCTTCCTCTCTTACAAGGCAAGTTCACATAGGAACTAAGCCCATTGCTTCTGAGCTCCGCTGTGATTTATATTTTTAAGGAAACCTGATCCTCAGACCTCTGCAGCGACTCCTTCACGTGTGCTGAATCAGCAGGCTTCTGTTTGCTCTCATTTACCAGACACCTCTGGGGGCAAGGGGCTAGGATAAACTTAAAAAAAGGAGAAGTGCGGAGTACATTGAAACTCTGAGGTCTCCTGCGGAGCTGGGGGGAAGGGTGGAAAAGCCGTGAATAAATCACAGCGCTTTACACAATGGCCTGCTCTGTCTGGAAGCGGAGGAGCGCTCTTGGTTGGCGATCAGAAATACAAAACAGTTTAATAATAGTGAGTGTTGTTAGGCATTTCAAGTATCTTCAAGGGCATTTGACTTAAATGAGCTCAGTGATGGAGTATTTAAGTAAAGAGAGTGTTGTTAATGTGCTAAATTAAAAGGCTAATCAAAGAAGCCAGTGCTACAAATGAGAGCAGGAACACAATTAGTTAATGGAGGATTGAGAGTAAGACAAGAGGGAGGGAAGGTTTTTTTTCATGTGCATGATAGCTTCACATGTTCCCTGAAGCCCTCAATATTTTAAACCAATGAAATAAGCACAAATTCTTATGCTAGTTTTTATTTGTAAAATTAAGCCAAATGTAGCATACTTTACAGTATAAAAGAAACAGGAGTTCACACACACACACAGAAACACACTTAAACATCCACAATATTTATCATATACAATTAATAACACATTTCTTTGAGGATATAGATATTATAATGGTTAAGATCATAGACTTTGCAGTGAGGCAGAACTGTATTAGGCTCTTCCACATTGATCCTTGTGGAACACTTAGTTTTCCCATCTTTAAAATGGGACCAATGCTAGTGCACAAGGTTTCCACCTGGTTGGTTTTGAGACAGATTGTCAAGTGGTCACACAGGTTGCTTATAGCCTCCAGCCTATTTTGGATGAGTTGCCGCTTTCTTCCACTTGGTCAGTGTCCAAACTGTATTGCTTGTTAAATACTTTGCACATCACCCTTGTTTAGTTCTTTTTACTAAAGGTTGTGGTGAAAATCAAGTGATTTTCAAGAAAGTATTACAAGAAAGATACTTAAAATCATACATGGGAAGTGGTAGGTGTTAGGGAAAAGTTAGCACCACTATTATCATTGGTATTATAACAAAATAATACACACATTACCTTGCACACAGGTGCTGGTACAGAATGAGAGAGGCTGTGCACGGATTGGGGGTGGAGATGGGGTCCTTCATCCAGCTGCAGTGGCAAATGTTTAAAAAAGGGTGAAGTTCTATGCTGGCCAGGCACAGGTTCAAACTCATTTTGTATGATCCTCTTTAAAGTGGGGATAATACATGAAGAGTTATATATGGGTGATATGATAGGGTCATTTTTAGTGGCCAGCTCAGAGCTTTGCACTGAAATATCAGATTTCATGCCATGTCCATCACCATCCTCCAATTACTAAATGAAACTCTCAGTTAAAGGAAAATAAATGCTAGAGAGGGATGGAGAAGAAAGAAAATAGAGAAAAAGTATATTTTAAATGTGAGCCCTAAAGGAATGAATTAATATTGAGTATTAGTATCAGTGTTCTCAAAAAATGAGTAGAAGAAAAATCCTATAAAGAATATTCTTTTAAAAAGAACAATAATTACTATTTTTTACTAAAATAAAATAACATTTGGATATTATGAAACTTGGAAATAGGAATAGGAATAGTAATCACTTTTAAACTATTGCTCACTACTCTTAATATTTTTTATATATTTATCTTTTTAAATGTCAGTATATTTTAATTTAGTTGGATATCCCTTTCACTCAAAATTAGAATTATATTGAAAATAGTTTTATACTGTACACATTGTTTTAGAAGCATTTTCTCACTTACTAATTGTTTTAAAATATGAGTTTTTAAAGTTGTATGACTTTTTAGCACTTGGATATGACATAATTTTATTCACCCATTTTCTTATTGTTGGACATTGGTTGTTTTTTTTTTTTAACATAGCTTATGATAAATATTAATAAATAACAATAAAAATGTACAAAGTAGGCAAAGGAAAGTGAACAGGCAATTCAGACAGAAATATCAAATTGACATAAATATAGGATATTATGTTCATACTGCCTCATATCAAACAAATTGAAAACAACACATCATTTTATCAGTTTGAAAGAAACTCTTCAAAGGATAAGATAATGATTGTCTGCCAGAGTTTGAGACTACTGATTCTCATGCATTTTTTGTGTGACTCTAAACTGCTAAATATTTCCAGAGGTTTGTTTGCAAATGTAAAGTTTGTTTTGTTTTGTTTTGTTTTGTTTTTAAAAGAGAGGCTGTACTCTGTGATAAAATGAAAAATTATTTCCCAAGGAAATAATCAGAATCACAGGGAAAATATTATGTACGAGGATATATAACACTAAGTTATCTAAATATACTGATCATTGTCTTGGGCTTTTATTTTGAAGAGAGTGAAAGCCAATAACCTCATAATACAGTTGTTTTTAGAGAATAAATGATGCTTTCAGCCATGTGTCCAGCATTTGATAGTCAGAGCTGCACATGCAGACTTGCTTGGCCTGTGTAGAACCCATTCCCATTGCTAGGAATTTATTCTTTCTGCACCAGCATGACACAGATAAAAACTAAGTCAATATTGTGGCCACTCTCCTTTAGCTTGGAGAAATTTATGATGTACTATTGTGCTTGTAAAATGTGTTATTCATTGAAGGTAAGATAATTTGGGGAAAAACTTAATACTCATATGTAATTCTGAGTTACATCCAGACATTGCCAATAATAATCACAGAATGTAGCAACGTATTTATTGAGTGATGTAAGAGAAGTTTAGATGGAAGAAGCTCCGAGAGAGAAATGACATACCCAAGTTTATATAACCGAAAGCATTTGCAGAGAGAAGCAGTCTACATATGGAAAAGTGACCTGTTTCGCAGTTAAGATTAAGATGAAAGTTTATTATAAGGTTATTAGAAAATCCCTTTTGTGGGCACAAGAGTTTAAGATGTGTGGAGTAGGCATTCCACATATGACCTCGTGTTTAAAGTGTTTGCTTGCCACCAAAGACAAATACAGGTTCTGGTCCTGAACCCATTCCTGTCCCAGCCCCTTTTGATTTTAGAACTTAGCTAATTCTAAGGAATCGAAGTATTGGAATTTCTGACTTCTAAACCAGGACCATTTGGTTGTGGTCTGTCTGCATCCCAGGTCAAGGGATCATACATATAGTTGGCAAACTGCTACAAGACATTCACCCAAGGATGAAACCCAGTCTTTGCTCCTCTCCCCAAGCCCTGTGCCATGGCTGGGACTGCATCCACTCAGAGGCAATGGTGCCATCTTCTTTGCACAAGGATTCCAGAAGCAGGCCCTGGTTGGTGGTTCAGTGGATAGGCACCAGCCTGTGAACCCAAAGGTTGCTGGTTCGATTCCCAGTCAGGGCATGTAACCAGGTTGCAAGCCAGGTCTCCAGCTAGGTCCATAGCTGGAGGCAGGTGAAAGGCAACCATACATTGATGTTTCTCTCCCTTTCTTCCTCCATCTCTGCCCTTCTCTCTAAAAATAATAAATAAGATCTTAAAAAAAAAAAAAATTAAGGAAGCTGCCAATGCTGGCATTCATGTTGGGCCGGGCCTGCCCAGGGGATGTGTTCTTTTTCTAACTCACAACAAAACAGCATAGTCAGGCAAAGTTCTGCCCTAGTCCATTCTTTTGCTCTTCGTAAAAGAAACACCCCTCTCACTCTTGGCCACTGGATCTCAGTTCAACTGCTATTTTCAGGGGCTTTCCCCTAGGAAATTCAAATTTGAGTAGGCAGATGAAAATGCCTACTTTAAATCTATCTTGGTAGAGGAACTCTATTCAGTGTATATCCATAGACTATTGGATTCCATTAGCCTATATGTGAAGAGGGATCTGATATTGAGCCTAAGTCTTACTGAGAACCTTAAAATCGTCTCTGGTGAAGTCTTAAATGCTAGCATTCAAGCATCACTTTTGTAGATGTCTTCACAGGATTTAAAGGAAGAATAAAATATGCCAGGATATTTATGAATCATGAGATTTAATAGAGACTATAGTAGATCTTATTATTGATGTGCTTACTGCTTCATTAAATTTCCCTTAAGGTTTGTGGCATGGATATGGATCATTTGCAATAATAATTATGCGGTGATCGATTGATTGGGTCTGACATTGCACTTGTCACCTTGAAATGCAAAATCCATCTATTTTCAACAGTATGAACGTTTCTTGCTAATCTTGCACACCAGGATGCAAGAGTTTATTTTATGGAGAAAGTACAATTTATAAAGTTTGGAGACTTAACATTAACCTTTTGGTAAAAAATGAAGTATCACTTGTCATTTTGCAAAGAAATAAAAATCATCCAACCGGCAATAGTTTTGAGATTAGAAAACACAGTCTAATTTCAAGAGAACTTTTCAAACCAGAAATGCATGCACTTCAATTGAGTGCTACAAGTATATTGTGATATCGGACATTGAACCTGACGCAGTTGCAAGTTTGAGCTTAACTCTGTTTATGGGTATGCGCGTGTGCACACACACACACTTATTTATCTACCACTTATTTATTTTCATGTCTAGCTCTAATTGTCTCTGTATCTAAAAATAATAATGCAAAATTATGTTTCTGAAATGCGTGGGTGCTTTCTAAGCCTCTGCACAAGATATGACAGTATGTTATACCACTTGAAGATTCACACATTGCTTTCTTTCTGAGTTGTGACTTCTTAAAGAGGAGATGGAAAGCCAATGACCTCATTTTTCTACATTTGTATCAACTTTGACTTTCAGAACTTATTTAACCGCCTTGAGTTTATGATGTTTCTATTCTCAAGTCAGTTCAGTAGTGACTAATCAATTATAGAGTTGCTTATTAAGGGTCAGGCATTGGGCCTTATGCTGGGGATGAAATTGCAAGTGAAGTTGATGTGGTCCTTTTCAGTGTGAGGCTTAAAGGCCAACAGGGATGCAATGCCCACCTTCAGCGCTGCTGAATTTAGAAAGGCAGGATAATAATTGCTGTGCTAAAGTTTCATAAATATTGCTATGTTAAGAAATTGCAGATGGAAAATAAAGTTATATATAATAAGGCCCCATTTGAAATGTGTTAAAAACAATAACAATATGAAGGAAGGTATAACAAATCTTCCCACTATGCATATTATAACAATGAAGACTAGAGAGGTTAAAAGTTCCTAAAATTCATGAACTAATAAGTGGCAGATAGCCAGAGTTTGAACCCAGAAAGTCAGCCTATGGAGGCTATACTTTGCAACAATTCATTTCTAAATGTGTGTGGATACACCAAGATGGCAAGAGTGGTTGGTATGGCTGATTGCTGTTTTCTCCTATTGCCTCTCTGCAGTTTCTACTATTTGCATTATGTATATATGGCATTTACATACTAAAATATTTTAAAATATAAATAAATAAGTGAATATGGCTTAAAACACACTAATTAGTGAGAGTATCAGTATCAAAATTTGTACAAGAAGACCTTCAAGGTGCCCAACAACAATTCGGGAATCTTCAGTCCTTTCAGTCCTGTTACCTAAAATGCATTTAACTCTAAGACATAAGGAACTACCCAATGACACTGTTTGAAAAATCTCTTCACAAGTGTGAGAACTCTCACGTAGCTGTTCTGTTTGCTGACCTAAGTCTTCCTTTCATCATGCTTGGGCACTTAAAATCTGCTAACCATCTGCTGGTTAAGACAACTTTGACCCTATTATATAATAACAAGACTAAAAACAGAATAGCAATTTTAGCTATAGCAATAGCAATATATATATACACAGTATATCCTAAATTTATATATAATTTAAGGCCAAGTTAAATAATAAGAAAACAACACTCATAATTGGGATGCCAGTTGCTATATTGAATACTTTGCATTATTAACCTCTCAACTCTGCCTCCATCACCCTTCTCACATGCTCCGAAGGAATTGAGGGTATAATGCAGTACTAGTATTTCCAATGGCTTCTCATGGGAGAGAATCAAGATAGTTTGAAAAAGCTTCTAAATGAATCTGGCACTTTGCCTCATCCCCATCAGGAGATTATTACCCTCTGATTAGAGTAGACTGATCTAATCCTGAGATGGAGGAGGATTTCACTGAAGTCATGCATAAGGAAAGTGAAATTTTGAAAAGTGAAGTAACTTGCCTGTCTGGGTAGCTCAGTTAGTTACAGCATCATGCTGATATGCCAAAGTCTGTGGATAGGTTCGAATGAATGCCTAAGTAAGTGAAATAATAAATCGGTACCTCTCTGCTCTCTCTCTCTCTTTGTGTCTCGATCTAAAAAGAGAGCAAGTGACTGAAGGAAATAAATATTAGATTCTCTTGGTGTAGTATATCTATCTCCATTGATCATATACATGTAACCAATGTAAAAAACATTTGTCTATGCCCACCAAGGAGTTAGTGATCTGGTAGGTAGAGACAGAGGCTCTGCCTTGACCACAGAAGTCCAGTATTCTTCTCCCATTTTTACCATTAATTTTGAAGCCAGGCAAACTGGATCAAAATTAAGTTACACTTCTCTCTCTCTCTCTCTCTCTCTCTCTCTCTCTCTCTCTCTCTCTCTCTCTCAAAATCAAAATTTTAAAAATTGAGTGTTTTATTGAGTATTTCTCTGTCTACTTTCAGGTAAGTGACAAAAATAACCAACTCAAATAGGCTTAGAAAATATCTTCCATAAATAGAGAATTTATTTGCATACAAAACAGAAAAGCCCAAGAGGTAGATTTCAGACACAGCTGCAGCCAGAAATACAGATAATGTTCCCAGAGTTCAATCAATCTCTTTCTTTCCCTGTCTTTTCTTCCTTCATCTCTGTTTATTTTTAATGTAGGCTTTAGTCACAGACAAGCCCTTGTTCCAGTGGCCACCAGCAGCTGCAACCTTATCCTCTTCTAGCTAAGTACCTCCTGCTGAAAGGGGATATCTTTAAGTTAAGCAAAAGTCCCAGAATTGCCTCTTCTTGGTTCAGCTGAAGGTGTATGTCCATCTGTTAGCTAATCACATCGATTGGATAGTAGTATATGGTGACTGACCAGGTCTGAGTCACATTAGTGTGGGCCAGGGCTTTCATCTCCTCCTCTACAATCATTTGGTCTGAGGATGGAGTAGGTATGGGTCTGCTCAAGACAGGTGGAGGTGGGCAACTGATAACCGGCAAAAGCAGGCAGACCCGGGCTTGGTCTTTGCTAGTGACAGACAAATCCCTGAAACCATTCTGCCTAGTATCATTTCTTACGTCACAAGGCTCTGATGCACGTGGAACTGAGGGGAACTTCTGGAAAACTTAGGATGATTTCATATTTCCTTGTTGAATTATTTCTTAATGTTTTTAGAATTAAATTTATTTTTAATTTAAGTATAGTTGGTATACAATCTTATATAGGTTGTATTAGTTGAAACTTCTTGGCTAAGGATTGCTAACAGCACCATGAACCCTGAAGGCAGTTCAATTCTCTGAGCTCAGTCAATCTATGCTCTCCACTGTGATTTCAACTACCAGGAGCAGGTGTGTGTGTAAGAGTGCCCATGTGTGTGAGTTTTGATCTCTAGAGAGATAATTCTGTTATCTACTTTGGTCTTCTTAAAATGGGTACCTTTGGCCAATTACATGGTAAGGTTAGTTGAGAATTGGCAAATGCTGTAATCACATTGAAAACTACTGTATAGTTCTTTGTTCATTTTACATTTATGGTGATAAACAAAAGGACAAACACCACTGGTGATTTTCAGTGATGAACTCAAGTCTTGGGAAACCCTTACAATTTAGTAGGTTATTGGTTGAAAACTACCTTTTGCCTTTTTGCTTACATGTTGGGTTTTTATGTGTTTCAGGGTTTTGTTTTTTTGGAAATCAGTTTGTCTCAAGGCCCTGGTATAATAATAATAATTTGGTTTTTGGTGAAATTATATAGCTTAATTCAGCAAACATTTATTGAAAACCTACTATGTGTAAGCCCCATGCCAGGCCCTTAAGATATAAATTCATAACAAAATCCTTGTCTCTAGGAAGCACCAAATTTATGAAGGTGAATACAGTAGGGAGTGATCTGAGCAGATGCTCCGAAAGGTGTCTGATGAATAATTTAAACAGATACACAAGCAATTGGAATAAAATGTTAATGAATTAATTAAACCAGTCTGTCTCAGGCACCAGGCAGTCTTCTTGGCAGTGGGCATGCAACAGTGAGAAGATGATCAAGACCCCTGATGACATGAAGCCTGCATTCCAGTGTTGGAGACAGGCAGTAAACAGGCAAACCAAATAAACAAATGCCTGGTGACAGCCTTGTGCTATGAGGGACATACATAAATAGAATTTGGAAATACAGTCATTAGGAAAGGCCTCCTGGAGGAGGTGATGTTTAAGCTAACTAGCCATGCAAAGAGCCAGTGGAAGAAGAACACTAGGCAACAGGAGAAGGAAGTGTAGAGTCTTTGTGGCCAAAAGAGATGGCTAGGTTCAAAGTTAGAGAGGCTGGAGGGTAGTAGCAGGAGAGAGAGAGTGGCACAGGATGACACTGGAGAGCAAGGTGGGTCCTCTTTTCAGGAATTGAGAAGGCAGACAGAGTGTGTGTGTAAGAGCATAACACACTCTGCAGTTAATATTAACTCAGAAAAAGTTGGGAAGGTGGGCACTCCAGGGTGAGAACTAGGCCTCACATACAATATCCTCCTTATTCAGGAGACTGTATTTATTTTTTTTATTAATGAATGCATAAAAAGCAGCACATATTTAACGCATGCACCTCAATAAGTTTTGATGTGTGTACACATCCTTGAAGCAATCACTGCAATCAAGATAATAAGCATCCTTAGACCCCTCGAAGTTTTTTCTTGCCTTTTTGTCATCTCCCAGCTCCTTCCCTCCTACCTTTCTCAAGGCAGCCGCTGATGTTCTTTCTGTCCCTATACATTAGTTTGCCTTTTCTAGAGTTTTATATAAATGGAAACATGGAGTAGGTGGGGTTTCTTTTTATAGCCATCAAGCCTACATAGAATTCAAGTCTTCTAACTTTTTTCCTGTATGTCTTTTGTGCCTGAAAAGGATATTGAAAGTCACTTAACAATAACCTCTTTTTCTGTAGTTGAGGTCCAGAACATGTGTTTGGTTGACTGAAGGATTGAGGGGTTTTCTGAAAAAATATAGTGCCCCTTCTCTTTTTATTTTCTCTGCATTATTTTGGAATATTCAACTGACCTAGAAAAGATAAAGAGAGACAAATTTCAGATAATTAAATGAAATAAAATAAATTTCACTACAATGGGGCTCAGAATAATTTAATCTCTGATAATACAGGACAACCTTGGGGTCACCATGAACATCAACTCTGGGTTCGGAAGCATGGGGAAGAGGTATCAGAGAATCTTGTCCAAGGGAACTTTGGTGTGCATTTACACATAAGCTCATGATCCTCACCAGTAACAATAAGGAGCTTCTTCATTTATATCTTGTTTATACACTATTTTTCACTTGCTTCCCAAAGAATCTGAAAGCATTCACAAGATACAGACCAATATAACATATGGCTTTTAAGTCGTTAAACTATGCAGAGACTGTGTATAATATTTATTCATCAATCCATTTATCTAGTAAAATGTTATTAAGCACCTACTATCTTCAAGATATTGTTCTAGGTACAGGCATACCTTGGACATTGTAGGTTCAGTTCCAGACTGTAATACATTGAATATCATAATCAAGCAAGTCATAATATTTTTGATTTCCAAGTACATATTTTTTAAAAGTTATGTTTATTAATATGCTATATTGTAATCTATTAAATATACAATAGCATTGTCTAAAAAGGTACATATCTTAATTAAAAATAATTTATTGCTAGAAAATGCTAACCATTATCTGAGACTTCAGTTAGCATTATCTTTTTATTTGTAGAGTGTTTTGCCTTATATTGGTGAAAATGCAGTATTTGTGAAGCACAATAAAATTAGATATTCCTGTGCTAGCTATACAGTGGAGATATAAGATAAATACTTAATTCTATATATTTGCTTAGAGGTGTTGTGTTGTGTGTTTGAACATGGTTCACTAGGATTATTAAATATATTATTAATATGTTATAAAATATGAAAGCTGACCCAATGTGTAGGAATTTAAATTAATACCACAGTTTGGCAATAGACATTGCAAGAAAAGCATGACCATAGTCTTTGACTCTCTAGTACTTGTAAAAATTTACCTCAGAGGTATATCCACTTATGTACCCAAAGATGCATGTATAATGAAACTCATGTAGTATTGCTTGTTTTCCCTAAATGCCCATTGAAGTAGGACTGATGAAACAAGTCATGGTACAATACATACTTCTGATTGAATACTGTGCATTTATGAAAAAAATGAGGTTGATTCATCTGCTCTGACATTGACAAACTCTTAAACATATGGTTAAGGGGGAATAAAGCAAGAAACAATAGCATATGTGGTAAGCTGCCATTTATCAATAGGATGAGAAAGGAGCCATAAGTGTGCTGTATAAAGAAGTACCAGACACTGTTAACTTCTGAAAAGTTATTCCTCGTTCGTGGAGCTGGGATGGTCAAATTATTTTTAAATTTACAATGTGTATGCACTGGACTTTCAGTTTTGTAAAACTGATTTTAAAAATAGATGAATATATAAAGTAAGTAAAGGATAAAAATACATGTAGATTTTTCTAGTATTTAGCTTTGGAGTCATATTTTATGCAAAACTCTCTTCAGGTTGCTACTCTGTCTCTATTCTCTCTTTGCTAAACACTGAATAAAATAAATAGAAGAGGAGGTATTCTTGAAAAACAAGCCCTCTCATCAGATTCTGCTGCTGCAATGCAATTAATGATTTATTATTGGCATCTAGGAAACCTAAAGTAACACAGAGCCCTGAAGGAAGGTGATGCCCCCAGGCGGGTACACCTTGCCTGGAAGGGAATGCTCCTCTGGGCCACTGAGGATGGCCACATGCTAATCAGATTGGGGCAGGATGACTCAGCTTAAAAGAGGAGGGTGTCTCCGGCTGGAGGCAGGAAAAGGTAGTGGTAAAACTCAGAACCCAGATATCTTGAGTCCAGATTTAGGAGCAGGGACTCTAAGAATAGAGAGAGTCATATAGGGATGGAATTTCCTCCTCTATTTAGCAACACCAGTATATTCAAGGAGTGAGTAAAAAAGAGGAGGCTGATTCCAAACAGGAAATATAAGTGATGTAATGTGAGCCCTTTGGGCAGTTACATCCATCTATTCATCCATCCATCCATCCATCCATCCAATTATCCATTTATTTATTTAACAAATGTAAATTGACATTTTCTTTGGGAACAGTTTCTCTGATACATACTTGGCATGTGATGGGGAAACATTGAGACCAAATCACTGCCTTTAATTTCATGTCACAAGTCCAACCATTTCACAGATGACTACATATTTACAAACAGTGATAAAGATAGTTGAGGACAATTGAAGGGTAAAACAGGTATTTCTGATCATGTCATAAAAGCAGAGGAATTCTGATTCACCTGGGTGTTTAGAAACATGCTATTGTTAATAATTAATAACATTATCTCCTCTTTACAGCTGAGGATGCAGGGGCAGACAGATGAGCTGCTTGCCCATCACAGTAAGAATGGGTGGAGCTAGGATCTGAACAAATAAATGTAGGGCTAAGGCTTATGGAGAAACTGAGCATGCACAGTTGGTTCTGTCAGTCCTAAAATTTAAGACCTCCCTGAGCTCAGTCGTGAATGGCTAGTGGAGATCTCTAGAAACAAAGATTAGTCTAGTTGCTGAGTGACAGTTGAAATATTAATTTGGGGCACAAGAGACCCTAAATGATAGTCACTACTGATAGTTAAATAAGGCAGAGGCCTGACAAAATAGAGACTGGTATTAACAGTATTTTAACACAAATGGATGCTTTTATCATTGTAAAAATAATGTGAAAAAGTGATAGTGTCAGGAGAAATATAAATGACTGAAGACTGAAGTGCCTACTGCATTTATCCTAGCCCCCAAAGCAGCAATAAGTGGTTAAAAAAATGTGATGTTTGTTCCCAGGTGGACTGGTGACATAAAATTAGGATTCTTAACCTTTGGTTGTGAATGGACACCAAAGTATGAACGATCCCCTACCCCAAAATGGGGAATTATACAGTACTTCTGGGACAAAGTCTTCATTTTTTCCTTATTCTCCTAGACGGGTTAGGTGCAAAAAAAAAAAAAAAGGTTATTAAAATTGCTCTTTTCAAAAAGCCACGGAACTGTTGTTCCCTATCTTGAGACATTTGGCAAATCTCATTTTCCTACAGATGTTGTTGGACATAAATTGATGATTTCAAGAAGCATGTAGAATATTCTGCAAGGCTCAGTATTAAGGAGTTCAATGTGATCAGATGGGGCTTTGTCAAGTTGAAGCATTTGAATTAACTTACATTGTAAAAGTGAAAGTGTAAAGCTTTGCTTTTCTTCTCAGCTAATCAATGAAGATTAATATTCCATGGGAATCTGATTTTGCAGATGGAGCTGAGCTGCACTATTTTCCTTACCATTTTTTCTTCATAGTAAATACATCATTTTTATTATACTGTATGAATTTACTTAGCTCTTTTAATAGCCTTTGTAAGAATAATGCTTCCTTTGATTATATTACATTTTTAAATGTGTGCTGTGTGTAATACAATTCTGCTGTTGGAGGGAGGGGTAGTGAGGGATAGAAGTGTTGCTGAATATATCAGCTTTACCAGCTTTTCCCCTGTGTTTTAAACCAGATGAAAAAATGCCTGGGTTTCCTGGGAGTTTTAGGAGTAAATTACAGAGAATTTGCTTGGATAAAAATGGTTCCTACTTGTGCCTCATAGAAAACTTTTTCTACTGGGGAAGATTAGATTAATCTGAAAAGACTTGGTCTCTATAAAACTATTCTGGTTGTTACTTTGTACCTTTTTATCTTCAAGGTGCTGGCAAATTTATTTGATTTTTTTTTCCCCAAGGGAGGAAAATCAAGTTTATAATTCCAGGGCTAACATTCACATGTATAAATTGATCAGCCCAACCAAAAAGCCGCTGATGGTTGACTTAGCCTGTACTGCAAGTGTTCTCATTCACAATTGATAAACTGACTTCTCTCCTGCATTCTCAGAGGTTTAACCCTTGAAGGACAGATACAGCTCAGCCTATAAAAAATGTACTTCATATGAGACAAGAGAAGAGAAAGAAGGAAGGAATGAGAGGAAGAGAGGGGCAAAAAGAAAAGAGAAATTTCATTAGAGACAAAAATATAGTTTGTTTTTATGAATTACACCAAATCTTCCATTATTAAAGATCTGATCAGAAGAAATCAGAATCACTCCAATTTTCCCTTTGTCTTTATGCTCCATTTATTGTGCATGCAGCCAACAAACAAACCCCTTCAAGTATTTTGTCCACTAAGTTACTCGCATAATCAGAAACTTTAATAGCTCCACATACACTATTATGGGGTTTTGTAAAATGTGCTTGAGTCTGTGATAGTTTAAGGTTCTTTTAAATCAAGCCTCACTATGTAAACTCTGTATGTGTATGCATGCATGTGTCAAAGTAGTAAGCTTGTGGCACCTTGATTTAGAAGCCCTAGGTCTCAGCTTCTTTTCTGTGATTTATTATTTGTGTGACAAAGATCGGTCATCTTTTCTAGGTCTCTATTTTATTATTTTTGTAGCAAAAATAATAGTAATAATAGAAGTAATGGGGGTGATGACAATATAATACTGTTTAACTCATGTTTGGGGAAAAGAATCAAATCAGAGACCGTACCTCCCAGCAAGTTCTTCCACTTCTCAGGGCTCACCACTGCTGCTGCTGTTACATGAATACAGGTGTGAATCAAACTCATTTATGTTCATGTAGGCAACATTTTAAGAACCTGACAAAATGGATAATTAAATATGTCCACATTTTGGGGGACATGCTGAAATATGTCAATTCAGAATTGAGCTCTCTGAGGGGCCCCTGAGTCCTGATACTATTCTATTGGGTTGATTTGAATAGAGATCCAAAAACATAGCTTACCACCTTTTTGGATAAGAACAATGCTCCATAGACCCCTACTAATTTTGGACTTAGATATATTATTGTATCACATAAATAAGAGGTAAAGGCTGTGATAAAATGTCTAGACAGTAAACATGCTCACAAAGCAAACAATAAAAGTCCTTTACCACTCCATTCCTTTCCTTTTGACAGCACACTGCTAACACACTATCTACATGAATATTATTTACCTATTGCTTTCTATCTACACACATATTAGGTGGAAACATGTGGCATTGTTGATACTATTTTAGTCTAGAGGAATATCCAAAACAGTTTCTTTGGATTCAGTATCCTTTCCCTCAAGGAATACATTTTGGAGATTTTTGCATGTCAAAATTGTAGATTATTTTGTTCTATTAAGGCCATATAATTCCTATGTTGTGGATGTGTCCTCACATATTTTCATATTTACTCCCCCCTTGTTGGAAATGCTATATTACCACCTAAGGACATGCATCTCAGTGTGCAGGAGTGAATTTTTATATAGGGTATAATTCTAGAAGTAGAAGCCTTGAGCTGTTAAAAAAGTGATACATTGTGCCATTCACATGGTGACTGCTTAGTAAATTTGTAATATTTGACAAATGATAAATATATGATGAGCTTTTTATATTAAAATTTTTATTATATATTTTTCTATTATAATTTAGTCCTTCATACCCCCTATAATCACAAATTGTTTTTTTTTTTCTTTTTGCTCAGTCCCTCTGCTCCCTAACTGCCCAACCATCCTGCTCTCCATCTATGAACTATATGCTACGTAACTGTACAACCTAGACAAAATGGATAAATTCCTAGAAACATACAATCTTCCAAAAGTAAATCAAGGTAAATCAGAGAATATGAATAGATAGATTACACCTAATAATACAGAAGTCGTAATCAAAACACTCCCAAGAAAGGAAAGCCCTGGATTAGATGGCTTTACAGATACATTTAACCACACATTTCTAGAAGAACTAACAGCTCTTCTTTTCAAACTATTTCAAAAATTTCAAGAGGATGGAAGGCTCCTTAACTCATTTTATGAGGCCAGCATTATCTTAATTTCAAAGACAGGTAAAAATACTAAAAAGAAAATTATAGGCCAACATCCCTGATGAACATAAATGCTAAAATCCTCAACAAAATATTAGCAAGCTGAATACAACAATGCATCAAAAAGATCATACACCATGATCAAGTGGGATTTATTCTAGAAATGCAAGTTTAGTACAACACTTTCAAATCAATAAATATGTTCACCACATAAACAAAATTAAAGATAAAAACCAAATGATTATATCAATATAAGCACAAAAAGCATCTAATAAAATCCAGCACCCATTTATGATAAAAACCTTCAACAAAATGAGATTAGAGGGAACATACATAAACATAATAAAAGTCATTTATGACAAATCCACTGCTATTATCATACTCAATGGGCAAAAAGTATAAGTGTTCCCCTTAAGATCAGGAATAAGACAGGGATAGCTATTTTAACCTCTTATTCAACATCCTACTGGAAATCCTAGCCACAGCAATCAGAAAAGAAGAAGTAATAAAAGGCACCCAAATTGGAAAGGAAGTAGTCAAACTGCCTTTATTTGCAAGTGATATGATACTGTACATAGAAAACCCCAAAGATTCCACCAAATAAAAGCCCACTAGAAGTGATTAATGAGTTCAACAAAGTAGCAGGACACAAAACTAATATCTAGAAATCAGTTGCATTTTTATATGCCAATGACAAAAAAAAGAAAGGAAAATTAAGAAAAAAAAAAACCCTATTCATAATTGCTTCAAAAAAATAAAATACCTAGGAGTAAACCTAACCAAGGATGTAAAAGACCTGTACTCAGAAAATTATGACATTGATGAGCTTTATGAGCCCAAAAGCTCTCATGTAGAAATTGGCATAATTGTTTCTCACCTCAAACTGAGGACACCTGAAGGCAAAATAAATAAATAAATAAATATATATATATATATATATATATATATATATATATATTTTTTTTTTTTTTTAATTTAAAAAAGGAAAAAATCAACTTTGAATTTTTAACTCTTAATTATACATAAAAGACAAGTTAGTTTTCAGAGGCAAAGAAGTGGTGTTCAAGAAGTTGCAAAATACTATCCTAACCATCATGGCTCAGATGGGTAGATATTGCTCCGCAAAGCAGAAGGTAGCTGGTTTAATTACTGGTCAGGGCACACACCTTGGTTGTTGGTTTGATCCACAATCAGAGTGCATAGAAGAAGCAACCAATCGATGTTTCTATTTCACATCAATATTTCTCTCCCTCTCTTTTTCCTTCCCTTTCTTTCTCTTTAAAATTAAGTAAATAAAAACGTGGTCCAAAAGTTGCACAATACAAAAACAGTTGGGAGGCTAATGTGTCTGTGTGTTTGTGTGCATGTGCACACATGCACCTCTGCACACTTTTGGACATTTCATGTCCAAGCTAGTATGGAAAGTACTTATCCTAGGGGGAGCTGGCATTTTACTATGGAGATCTAAGGTCATATATCTAACAGCTCTAAATTTCTATGCTGGAGGGAAGTACAGGATCACTGTACCCTTTAATAATGACATAGAAATGGACCATGCAGTCTGCATCAAAGCATGGGTGAGTGCTATTCATTTTAAGAAGCACTCAAGTACTGTGAAAATTAGCACTGGGACACAGTTCCAAATGAAAGCGACACCACGAGCCTAATGAAAAACTGGATATCATATATTTATCTCCTCTAGCCCAAGATCTTTCTCTTTTGTCATTTGAATGGTTTGGAAACACCTTGTCATCCTTGGCACAGTCTCTTCAAGGCTGAGATGTGTCCCTCCCTTCCTTCCCCTGTCTGAGAGGAATAAGAGACCTGTAGTTTTTCCCCTTCCACTCTTCACCCTAATTTGGGGTTTAGCCACAGGGAATGCCCTGATATCTGTCTGGGAAAGCTTCCTTTCTGTTAACGTGACCATCTCTGTTTTTCTTAACTGCCATCTGGGGTTTTGGTATGTTAACCCACTGATGAATACTCCCTATTTGTTGATTGGTTTGCTTTTGAGAAAAGCAGAATTTGAAAACCTGTCTGAGTACAGAAGGGTCACTTGGCTTTGAAGCTGATGCTGTTGAGAACTGAAGTTGGGTTTCGAGGTTACAAATAGGAGAAGGGTTGGAAGACTACAGTGGAGCACTTGCTTCAAAATCAAATATTCTATCAGGGTCTAAAATTATGTTATTTTTTTAAGCATTCAGTGCTATGCCTTTTGTGAGGAAAAACAGTATCCTTACTTTGTACTAGTGATGAAAAGTTCCAGGTGGGGTCTAGACCTTGCCATGTTGATGAATCTTTAGAATGGTTCTGATCCTTCAAAATACTTTCGAGCACTTGCTTATGAGCCTGGAATGTTGATAGATATTAGTTATTTAAAAGTGAATAAGATGTGCATAAGTTCTACTCATGGAGCTTCCATTCTAATGGAAAAATATACGCTGATGTTACTGTCTTAGTTACCTGTTGCTATGTAACATGTTACACTAACACTGGCTAAAGTCTTTTTCCTTTTTTGTCCAATCATTCCACCACCTCCACTCCTCCCTAACCCTCCCCAACTATCTGTCATCATGCTCTCCCCCTATGAGTATTCATGTAATCATGGGAACTATTATGTGTCCATTTTGTATATGAGAATTCTGAGGCATAGGCAGCAATGATCTCTAGAATTCTCCTTTTCCACATGACACAGCATAGGGCCACATTTTTGTTCTATTCACCAACCACATATGAGACCTACATTTATTTTCACCACCTTTCTAAATCCAGACAGTGAAAAAATGAGATAGCTGATTACACTCTCCTCACTACTCTATCTGCCTCTGAAAACCTAGGGGTAAGGTATAGGTACCCTGATTAAGTTATGAGGAGTCATCCAAAGTACTTTTCAAGCAAAGATGTTATATTTTGTGGCTGTGGTTCCCACTGGGGCTAGCAATATTACAGTCATGTGCACTGAACTCTCTGCTCTTCCCAACCTCTCTTCCTAAACCTACTTATGGGAATGAAGCAAATAAATAGTCAATAAATAGCTAAGCTCTGGATGTGTTGCTGCTCTCACTTACTGTAAAGTTCTATTCCATGAGTCTTTTAAAGCTTAAAACTGAACCTTTTAGGAAAGAAAATGAACAACCCATGACACCACTCAAAGGCTACAGAGATGTGCAGAAAATGAAATTCATGTGACTTGGTGGAATGTCCATGAAGCTGCCATTAGGTGATTCTTTAAGCAGCACTCTACTCACTTGAAAAGTAAATGGAGATAGAGAAGTTTCTAGAGATCCCCAATGTGCGTTTGGGTGATGGTTATGACTGCCTTCTCTGTACTGGCCCCTGTGCTAAGCATTGACCTATCATGGCATAAAGGACCTAGACAATCTATCTCTCCAAGGCATTTACCATCTCCTGGGAGTAGCCAATGGATGATTTAAATAATGTGTAACATGTGCTAGGCAGAGAAGTTTAGGATTCGATGGGAGCACACAGTCAAGAGGAGGAAGGCAAGGAAGGCTTCCAGGGGAGGGATTGTCTAAGCTGAGAGATGTAGGTCAAGAAATAGTTAGACAAGTGAAGACAGAGGACAGTTTGATGAACATTAAGTAAAAATACCTCAAGTCAACTGAAATTATGATGCATCGGCATGGCACAACTGCAAGGAATTCAGTATATTGAGAAAAGACAACAAAGTGAAGGCTGGAAAGAGAAGGCAGAAAGGTGATGGGTTGGAAAAGTAGCCAGGGTTCAGATCATGACGGGGCTTTTAAATCATGTCAAATATTTTGTATTTCTAACAAGTGCATTGATGTATTTTTAAAACAATGGGGAAAAGGTTATCCTCTCCATGAACAACAACCTAGTTCTTTTTTTTGTTGTTGTTGTTAGTTTGGTGAACAATTTTAAATCCATGGTAATGTGTTAAAATTTTTAATATTTTATTTTTCTATAAGCCATAGGGACATGGAGGTGAGTCAATATTGTTATTAATGGTTGGTTATTAGAGCATAGTTTTTGGAATCAGAGATTTATAAATTTGAATTATAGCTCAGTCATTTGTAAAATGTATGACTTTGGGTAATTGCTTATCCCAAGAATCTCCATTATCCCATCTGAAAAATGGGGATAAGAATAACACTTACCTCATAGAGCTTTCATCAGGGTTGTATTCATGTTCTACACTGCAGAACAAATTATCACAAACTTAGAGGTTTAAAACAACACACATTTATTGCCTCACAGTTTCTGTGGACCAGGATCTAGGGATAGATTAGTTGGGTGCCCTACTTAGACTCTCACAGACTGCAACCTGGGTTTTTCAATAAGTGGTGTTGAAACAATTGGAAATCTATATGCATAATGTATGAACCTTGCCCTAGGTCTCATACCTTAATTCAAAATTAATTCAATATGAATTATAGATCTAAATGTAAAATGAAGAATTATGAAAATTTTGAAGGGAAAGCAGGAGAAAATACAGGGTGTGGCAAAAATAGGTTTACAGTTGAGTATGAGAAACATGGAATTTATTCTTGTATTATTCATTATTAATTATTATATTATCTTCCATAAGAACAACTATAAACCTACTGTTGCCTCACCCTATAGTCATGTCATGGCTATTTACAAAGTTTACAGATATGACACGAAAAGCACAATTGAAACAAAAAAGATACATTTGACTTAATAGTTTTAAAAAGAATTACCTACAAAGGACCCTGTTAAGGCAAAGTGAAGTCAAGGGATAAACTGTGAGAAAATATTTGCATGTCACCTTTCTGACAAAGAACCTGTATCAAGAATATGTAGTGAACTCTCAAAAATCAAAAGCAAGAAAAGGAACAACTTAATTTTAAAAATAGGAAAAATTTTAATAAAAAATTTATTAAGGAGGATATTCATAAGGCAAATAAGTGCATGGAAAGATGTTTAATGACAGTAACTATTGGAAAATGCAAATTAAAACCAAGATAAGAAGGATATCACTAAAATATAGTACAGTGCATTAGAGTAAAAAGACTGACAATATCTACCACTGGCAAGGATTTGGGAAATATGGATGACTCATGTTTTACTGGTGAGGATATAAAGTGGTATGTACAGTCACTTTGGAAAACATTTTGAGAGTTTATTACAATGTTAAATGTGCTTATCATGCAGCTTAGCAATCATAGTCTTGGTTTTTACCCAGATAAATGAAAACTTTTGTTCACAAAAAAGCCTGTAAGTACTGTTTATAGCAGCTCTATTTATAATAACCCAAAACTGGAAATAACCCATAAGTCCTTAAGTAGGTGAATGGGTAAACAAACCATGGTACATCCACATAACAAAATATCACTCAGTAATGAAAAGGAACAAAGTATTAATATGTGCAAAAGCTTGGATTTACTTCAAGGATAGCATACTGAGTGAAAAAGCTGATAACCAAATCTTACAGAGACATGTAATATTTTTATATAGGTATGAATCCATCAAATGACATACTGGAAACAAAAATAAACTATAGGGATGGAGAACAGATCCCTGGTTGCTGGAGATTAGGGTTCAGGAAAGTAACTGCCAAGAATTAGCACAAGGGAGATTTTTGGGTGATAGATAGAATTATTCTGTTTCCTAATTGCAGTAACTATTATAAAAATCTCTACAATGTGTTAAAATTTATAGCACATTTAACATTGTAATAAACTGACTGTGACTTCAGAATGTTGTTTACAGTATATTAATTTGAACAGTAAAACAAAATAAGTTTGAGTTTCTAAACAATAAGTTATATGAGAATATGGTCTTTATATACTTTAATGTTTATACCACCAGCACCTATCATAGTCCCTGGTAAAAACTGCATACTTTAAAAATATGTGAATTGAATAAATAAAAGAGTAATTATCTTATAAAAGCCAAATGTTAGGAACTAGTCTAGGGGAAACAGATGGCTTACAAGTATATTTATATTTATACAAGTATACTTTGCAACAATAGATTATTTGCAGTTAATAAGGTGCACTATCCTATACTTAGAATTTGCAATATAAAGAGGGCACTGATGCATTTTACACAGGAGCTGGTGCAGGATTGCAGGGCAGGGGTTGGTTACTTGATCAGCTTCTTCTTCTTTTTTTTTAAATATGGGATGCTTCATGAATTTGTGTGTGATCCTTGTGCAGGGGCCATGCTAATCCTCTCTGTATTGTTCCAATTTTAGTATATGTGCTGCTGAAGCGAGCACTTTTTTTTTTCTTCTTTTTTTTAAGATCATGTAGCCCTCAGTGGAGAATGGAAATGAGAGAAGCAAGAAGGGAAGCTTATGTTTTAATCAATGCTACATCAATGAATATTATTCAACATGTGTGTTTGTGCATGTTATCTATATAATTCTAAAAATGAAATTACTAGGTCAAAGGATATCCATATATAGAAATGTTGTACATACAACTACATGATCCTTCAAAATGGCTATAGTGTTTTTTGTTTTTTTTTTTAATATTTTATTTATTATTTTTAGACAGAGGGGAAGGGAGAGAAGCAGAGAGGGAGAGAGACATCAATGTATGGTTCCCTTTCACCTGCCTCCAGCTATAGACCTGGCTGGAGACCTGGCTTGCAACCTGGTTATGTGCCCTGGATGGGAAATTGAACCAACAACCTTTGGGTAAAATGGCAATAGTGTTTTTATATTTTTACCAAGTGTCAAGAGGGTTTTAAATAGACTTTTAGGAATAATATATGTTGATACAATATATGTAATTGGGGGTATGTAATAATAGCCCCTCCCTCCCTCCCGCTCTCCACTCCTTCCTTCCTTCCTTCCTTCCTTCCTTCCTTCCTTCCTTCCTTCCTTCCTCTTTTTTCCAATAATAATAACTTGTGGATTTTTAAAAGACTTCTAACAATGTCTTCTTCAACAGAGTAGCATATTATACCCCTGACTTCCCAGATCTTTTCACATCCTATCCCAAAATATCAATATCAAAATGATCCAAAACCCTCCCCAAGCAAACAGACCACCCCACCAGGTGGGGAAAAAGCCACTGGCTACCCATGTGAAAGCTGTGCATCCCAGGACTCTGATTCATAAATTACTAACGTGCAGTTTTGAGAAATGACTTTTTCACCAGCCAGTGACAACATAGGAGCTAATTGAGAACTGAGCCCTGGAAGGAGAGGTGCCATTAGCTGCATTCACTGGTAGTTGTTTACTGGTAGGAAGGAGGGAACTGGTTTTTTAAAGACAGTATTTGGTTTTACATGAAGGCAGCTTCCATTGAGGCTAATATATTGGAAGAAAACCAAAAGTGGCAGTGCATAGATTTTCTGCTCATGGAAGAGAGCAACATAAGTACATAGGGGTGAAGTGCATGCTTGGGGGTCAGACCTGAGTTCAAATCTTGGCTTTGTCACTTACCAGATAGATGTAGGACTTTGGGGTTATGGCTCAGGCTTCCTAAAGCTCAGCATCCTCTTTCCTGCAGTGGGCATGGAAAGACTATTTTCCTCCTAAGGGCAAGAGTATTAATGGAGATAATGTGGTTAGGTCATTAGCAGTGTGACAAGCAAATTGCAGTCTAATAAACTTTAGGTAATTCTCTCTATCACCAACTCTTATTCATGGGAAGTCATGTTTAAATGTGCAGTGTTGTTGTTAGTTAAAATTTCATAATCTCTTGGATTATGAGGAGTTTTCCAGTACAAAGTGTTTTGTTTCTCTGGAAAATAAAGATAGCGCACATATAGAGTGGTTACTATATGTGATGCTGGGGATGGTTCTAAGCTCTTGGGTTCTTTCTCTACTCCACCTTTCACAGCGCGCAAGGAGCTGGATACCATTGGCTGCACGTTATAAGGAAACTGACACACTGTGGCCATGAATTATTTGTTCCAAAATTCAACCTAGATTGTTATTATTTAAAGTTTTATTGATTATAGTTTCAGCTTTACACAGTTTTAAGGGGTGGCCTTTGTTTTTAATCCATAATTCTGATGAGAAAGAGTCTAAATGTTTGTTTCTGAACTCCTTTGGTCTAAACAGCTATGGGCAAAGGGAGCAGTCCCATGCAGTCACGTGTGGTGGCTGGTATTCCAGCCCTCAGGGTGAGAAAACAGAGAACGTCTCTGCGAACTGGGTACAGTTTTCTTCCAAAAACATAAAATTATTTAATATTTTACATATTTTCCTTTATTGGTGATGTGTCAGAAATGCTAATATTATCCACTGTACATGTCACAGCCAGGGCTGCATATATCTCTTTGACATAAGGATTTAATTTCTTTCAGATATATAGCCAAAAGTAAAATTGCTGGATCACAGGGTAGTTCTATTTTAATTTTAGAGAGAGAAGACAAAAGAGAGAAAAGAAATATCAATTGGTTGCCTCCCATACATGTGGGAATCAAATCCTCAACCTACGTATGTGGGACTTGAAAACGCAGCCTTTTGAAGCACAGGACAACACTCCACCACCTGAGAGCCTCCTGGCCAGGGCAAGCAGCATTTATTAATCAGGACATTTTTGGTTGTAAGCAACAGAATTACAACTCAGGCTTAGGTAGAAGAGAGAATTTATTGGCTTACAGAACTGCAAAGACCAGAAAGAGACTGGGTTCAGGGTAACAAATATATCACCTGAAATATATTTTCTTTTATGCTCAGCTTATCACTGTTGACATCATTGCTAGGGGCTCAAGAGCTATTGCAGTTCCAGGCTTATTTCCCACCAAATGGGCAGCCCTGGTGGAACACAAATGCTCTCTTTCTAAATACTGTCACAAAAAAAGAGACTTTTCTTTGAAAGAATATCAGTGTGTACTAACTGCCAGTCATTTTTTCTGTACTTAAACTCCATTATCACCTTTAGTTTTTACAACAAGCCTATAGAACAGATACCAGGATTTTAAGTTGCTGAAATTATGGTCCAGATGATTGTATCAGTTATTGCTATGTAACAAACAAGTTCCAAACTTAGTGGCTTTAAAAAATAACCATTTTTGTTTTTCATGAGTCTTCATATAGCAGTTCTGGTCTTAGCTGTGCTTGCTCATGGATATGCCATTGTCAGATCAGATGGGATTTGGATCTTCCAGTGTGCCCTTAGCTGAGAAAAGTCAATCTTGCTCCACATGCCTCTTGCATATCCCCTGCAGGTTAGCCTGGTTCTCATAGTGTGGTAGAGAAGCCCCCATGAGCTAGCACAGTTGTTCAAGAATGAAAGGGCAGAAATGCTTAAGGCTTTCTTCCCCTTCTAGTTTAAATGATATATAATGGCCATAGAACATTGTATAAATTTAAGGTGTGTGGCAAGATGATTTGATGCATGTCTATATTATGAAATGATAACCATAATAAAGTTAGTTAATGCATCCATCACCTCACCTATCTACTATCTTTTTTCCCTGTGAGGACATTTAAAGATCTACTCTCAGCTTTTAAGTGTATAATATAATATTGTTAATTGTATTTACTATGCTTTATATTAGATCTCCAGAACTAATTTATCTTAGAAGTGGTAGTTGGTAACCTTTGATCAACATCTCCACATTTCCCACATTCTCAGCCTCTAGCAACCACTATTCTATTCTGTTTCTATGAGTTCAGCAAAATTTAGATAACACATGTAAATGAGGTTATATAGTATTTGTCTTTCTCTCTCTGACTTATTCCTTTAGCATTATACCCTCAAGATCCATCAACGTCGTTGAAAGTGGCAGGATTTCCTTCTTTTGGATGGCTGAATAATCTTGTGTTGTGTGTTTTTACATTTCCTTTAGATCTTCATTCATCAGTGGACACAGGTTGTTTTCCTGTCCTGGCTATTGTGACTAATGCTACATTGAGCATTGGGCTGCATATATCTCTTTGACATAGGGATTTAATTTCTTTCAGATATATAGCCAAAAGTAAAATTGCTGGATCACAGGGTAGTTCTATTTTAATTTTTGAGGAATCGCTATACTGTTTTCCTATACTGGCTGCACCAATTTATATTCCCACCAATGGTGCACAGGAGTTTCCTTTTCTTTACATCCTTACCAACGCTTACCTCTTGTCTTTTTTTATAATAGCCATTCTAATAGGCATAAGGTGATTTCCCACTGTGGTTTTAATTTGCATTTCCCTAATGTTTAGTGATATTGAACATCTTTTCATGTACCTATTGGCCATTTGTATGTCTTCTTTAGAAAAATGTCCATTTTTATTCTCTAATGATTTTAATTGGCTTAGCAGTCTTTTTGCTATTGAGTTTTATAAGTTCCTTAAATATTTTTATCTGACATATGATTTGCAATTATTTTATCTGATATATGATTTGCAATTATTTTATCCTGGTCAGTAGGTTGCCTCTTCATTCTGTTGATTATTTCTTTTCTTGTACAGAAGCTTTTCAATTTTATATAGCTCCACTTGTTTATTTTTATTTTTGTGGCTTGTGCTTTTGGTGCCATATCCAAAAATACTGTTGCCAAGACCAGATCAAAGAGTTCTTTGCTTATGTTTTCCTTCAGGAGTTTTACAGTTTTTTTTTTTTTTTTACATTTAAGACTTTAATCACTTCAAGTTATTTTTTTGTGAGTCATGTCTTACATGTCTTGGCCTGTGGATATCATTTTCTAAACACCGTTTATTAAAAAGCTACCATTTCTCCACTGAGTATCCATGAATATTCTTGGTTTCCATGTTAAATATTGGTTGGCCATATATGCATGCATTTATTTTTAGGCTTTTAGTTCTATTATATTGACCTATTTGTTTCTATGCCAGTATTACACTGTTTTGATTTTTATAGCATTATAATGTAGTTTAAATTGGGAAGCATGATGTCTCCAGTTTTATTCTCCTTTCCCAATTTTGCTTTAGTTATTTAGATTCTCTCATGGTCCCATACCAATTTTTGGTTATTTTTCTATTTCTGTGAAAAATGTCATTCAATTTTTGATATTCTATAGTTGGCTTTGGATAGTATGGACATTTTAACTATGTAAGTTATTTTGATCAATGAACACAGGTTATCCTACATTGTTTGTTTCTTTAATTTTTTTGAAGATTTTATTTATTTTTTAAATTGAGGGGGAGGGAGAGAGAAAGAAAGGGAGAGAAAGATCAATGTGTGGTTGCCTCTGGCAATGTCCCCAACAGGGAACCTGGCCCACAACCCAGGCATGTGCTCTTATTGGTAATCAAACTGGCAACCTTTTGGTTTGTGGGACAGTGCCCAACCTACTGAGTCACACCAATCTAGGCTCTTCAATATGTTTTAATCGATGTCTTATAGTTTTTAGTGTATAGATTTTTCCCCCTCAGTTAAATTTATCCCTATTTTACTGTATCTGATGCTATTATAAATAGGATTGTTCTTCTTATTTCTCTTTGAGCTAGATCAATGATTTTCAATGAGTGTACTGCAAGAATTTTTAAAATATGCACTACTGACTATTTAGTCATGGGCACTGATCCTTTGCTCTATTTACATGTCAAATACACACACACACACACACACACACACACACACACACACACACAAACAATAGCTATCTGGTGTGAATGAATCAAAATTATACCTATTTTTGTCAGATCATCAAAAATGTATAGTTTTTGGTGTGTGCTTAGTTTATGTGTGCTATCATGAGATATTAATTCACTGAGATAGATTGTTGTTAGTATTAGAAATGCAGCTGATTTTTAAAATTTATTTTAAAAATATATTTTATTCATTATTTCCAGAAAGAGGGAAGGGAGAGAGGCAGATGGGGAGAGAAAAGTCAATGTATGGTTGCCTTTCACCTGCCTTCAGCTGTGGAACTGGCTGGCTGGAGACCTGGCTTGCAACCTGGTTATGTGCCCTGGCTGGGAATCCAACCAATGACCTTTGGGTTCGCAGGCCAGAGTCAATCCATTGAGCCACCAGCTAGGGCTTGATTTTTATATATTGATTCTGTATCCTGCAACTTTACTGAATTTGCTTATTAGTTCTAACAATGTTTTGGCAACATCTTTAGGACTTTCCATTTATAAGATCATGTCATCTGCAAACAGATAATTTTACTTTCATTTTAATGTGGATACCTTTTTATTTCTGTTTCTTGTCTAACTTGTCAAGGCCTTTTGAGGCTTATTCTTGGTACTGAAACATTGTCACTCCTGCTCCTTTTTCAGTCTAGTCTAGATTCAAAGGGGAGAGAAGTAAATTACCACTTTATGGGAGAATGTTGCTAGTCATATAGGAAAACAGCTTTAATAGATAAAGAAGGTAGTGAATTAGGAACATTTTTGTAATCAAGTTTATTACAGTTATTATAAAATATGCTCAAATTTACACTTCTAAAAGGAACCAAACCAAGTCAGTTTGACTCTAGAGTTGAAGTTTCTAACCATTATAATATTCTTAATGTTTATATTGCTTTGACTGTCTCAGCTTGAATTGTGGCTCCACAACTGAACCAATCATTTTGGCCAGAGCAATGAAGTGTTCTGATTGGTTAGACTTGGGGTGTGTCTACAATCTTGACATGAGGTGAAGGAGTCAGCCCCATCTGAATCACAGATACTAGAAGTAGTATAAGGATAGTGACAAAAAGGAAAATCATTTTCAGAAGAAGGAGAAATGGATAGACTTCAGAACACAAAAATAACATTCTCCACTGGGAGGGTGGTGACAAACGCAGCAGGGGTAAAAATCAAGAGGGTAGCTATATCTTAATACTCTTGGATTAAAAATTGAGAGATTTCCTCTATTTATTGAGGAAGATAGACTTCCAATTAACTTTAAGTTTATGCATTTGGTGGATAGCTGCATAATGATAAATCTCATATGAGAATTATAAAGAAATGCCTTATAGGAATGGAGCAGATATATTAAACTTTGAGAGTCCAAATAGAGTTGTCTGAATTATTTTTAAATTCTCAAGAGCTTACACAGCTCCTGACTTAAACATGCATTTATCATGTTATGAAAAAAAAAAAAAGAGTGAATGATTATATGGATGGATGGATAACAGTTGTATGAATCCATGGATAGATGATAAAAAGATGGATGGATGGATGGTTGAATGGATGAAAAAATGATAGATGAATAATAAATCAGTGATGAATGAATCTCTATGTTATATTTTGAACCCTGCATTGCTTTTCACTTCCTGTCTTGGGTTTTGTTTGCTAACAACACCAAATTGGATATATATTTCTTTATTTCTGTCTCTGACTTCTATATCATCACCTATATGGTTTCTTCTGTATTGGAATCTATTATTTTTATTAATTTTTTTCTAGTTTAACCATCTTCATTTTTCAAAGAGTCATCATTTCGAAGGAAATTGAATGTGTTAGGTGACTTTTCACTGTGCCCCTGTAACTCTCTGAGCATATTTATATTATTATACTTAATGCTTTTGATCATAATCATTATTTTACACACTTATGAGCTCCTCCAAGTCCACATCATTGTCATTCATTGCCACACCCTAATGTGTAACAGAGAGTCCAACCCTGAGAGATTGCATAGTAAATATATTTTGAATGATCAAATGAATGGATTATTAGTCAATGTACAAGTAATGTGATTTGATAAAAATATGCAGTATTTATGAAAAAGATGTAGATTTGATAGCCAATGACATTTCCAATGCTTCTTTCCTTGATAAATGCAAGATGAATAAAAATTAATAAGCAACATCCTAGAAGTTCATTTTTGGCAAAATTCTCCCTTTTGGACACTGTGTTTGAATTCTTTTCAATGTGTTTTAAGAATAGGCAAAATTCAGTATGGAAATCAAGAACAATGCCAGTCTGTTTGGCTCACTAATAACCTGTCAGGCAATTCTGGAATGTCATCAAGAAGAGATCATTAGATGGTAGTAGTACAGGAATGACTGTCTTCAGTATTTTTTTTTTTTTTTCAATCCCATATAGAGAAGACACATTGCCTATACATAAGGGTAATCAGTTCTTTTATTTGTAATCCAATAGGTTTTTTGTAAGTGAGGAACTTCTGACTTTACATCATTTTTAAAAAATCATAAGAATACCAGTTTCTGCTTAGATAGTGCTTACTTTGTCAAGTACCTGCTGGCCACTCTGTGTTTAATGCTTATACTCAGGTAGGTTATGTAATCTCCATTCTATAGTTGAGGAGACTGGTGGAGAGAGGGTTGAAGAATTTCACTGGAAACCACATGGCTGGTAAGTGACTGAAACTGAGATTTGAACCCAGGTATGTTTGACTGTGAATACTGCAGTAATTTGTGTCCCATTCCACCAACAGAGAGCAGGCTGTGGTTGAGATGGGCAGAGCCTCCTTTGGATCTCTGTTTTCTCTTTCTGACAGACAGTGAGCCAAGCAGTCTCTCCTGCATCTGAGCAGAGCTCTGTGCAAATCAGCTACTCAGCCTCTTGGGAAGATTTTTATTTGGGAGTCTGTTAATGGTACTGTGAATAACTCTTAAATTCCAAACATGGCATAATTTGTAGGGGCCCACATTTTAAGCCTAGGAGTGAAGGACTTGACACTATCTTAGAGAAGTATCCTTAGACCCTGTTTGCATATGAAGGTCAATGAGGATGTTTAAAAAATGCTGATGCCCAACCTTACCCCCACCACACCATTCGGTGCACCATTATTCACAATAACCAAGAGGTGGAATCAACCTAAATGACTATGGAAAGATGAATAGATAAAGCAAATGCTGTCTACCCATACAATGGAGTATTATTCAGCCTTTAAAAAAGCAAGGAAGTGCTCGATTTGGCAGCATATATACTAAAATTGGAATGATACAGAGAAGATTAGCATGGCCCCTGTGCAAGGATGACATGCAAATTTGTGAAGTGTTCCATATTAAAAAAACAAACAAACAAGGAAAATCCTGAAATATGTGGTAACATGGATGAACCTTGAAGACATTATGCTAACTCACAATAAGACAAATACTGCATGATTCCACCCATTTAAGAGCTTTGAGTAGTCAAACTCATATTTATATTTATATACAGAAAGTAGAATGGTGGTCACCAGGGGCTTAGAATGGGCAAAATGGGGAGCTATATTTAACAAGTTTTTAAAAAGAAAAAAGAGATATGTTGTACTGTGATATGCATATAGTTAACATTACACTACAATGACCGAAATGGTAAATTTTATGTTATGTGTTTTTACAACAATAAAAAATACTACTACCCAGCCCTTCACCAGATCAAGTAAATGAAAATTCATCCATGTGTCACTTGGACTCACCTCATTAATAAAATCTGTTAATGAAGTAAGTCTCCACACCTAGGATCCACCACATCAGAGCAATTTTCTATGAGACCAGCTGGTTGTCAGACTCTCTTTGGTTCTTGCAAGCCTTCAGATTCCTGAGCCTCACCATAAATCAGAATGACAGTTCCAGAATCTTTATTTTGAACAGAAGATTCTGTGTGTGTGTGTGTGTGTGTGTGTGTGTGATTCTGATGAATTTGCAGACTAGAGTTAGAAAAGACATCACTTTGTTCTCATGCACCTTAGTATTTTCGTGGTTCTCAGGAGGGACCTTATTATTGCAAAGCCAATATTTGATGTTATGGTTTGTATATAGGAAAAAGGCAGGTTTTAATACCAGAATATATAACCTAGAAGAGGGTTTTATATGGTATTCTCAATGTTTTGGGGGGTAGAAAGAAAGAAAAGACATATTTAGAAAGTTATATTCAACATCATAAGAGAAATGTATATTTTTGGGGAAATAGTATTTTGTGTATAAGACATGGATAGTAAACTTGACACATTTTGGCTGTTGAGATTTTTGTCTTCTAGATTCTTATTTCTGTGAGTCTATACATTTCAGCGTGGGATGAGAATATTGTGTGGGGATCATGGCAATACTCTTGTTTTTCAAAAGAGAAGGGTTAACATGGTTGAGTAGCATTAGAATAAAGTCAAGATTCTTAAAGAAAATTCAATAATTGTGGAAGCTTTTGTTGCAATAAGCAAAGACTTACTGACAAGGGGAGAAGGGGAGAAAACAACCCTTGTTGTAAAGTCATCAGACATGCATATGATTAAAGCCAAAGAAACCTTTCCTTTTACTCTGGGTGGAAGGCAAAAGACAAAAGTTAACTGTTCCTTTTAAAAATGGCGTTTGTCTAGGTTGCGCTTACATGTTCATTATTTCTCTAATAGCACATCATTAAGAAAAGTAATAATTGATCTGCCATGAAAGGAAAATAATGACCGGCCCAGCTCCTTGGCTGTCAGCTCTCTTGTACTCCAAAACATAATGTTCACTTTGAAATATTGTGGCTAATCCAAAAAATATACAGCTAAACAGAAAAACAACATCAGTTCCAAATATGAATACATGATCTGCTACTTAATATGTCAGTGTATTTGTCAGGTTGATAACATTAGGCTCTGCGGCATTCAATTCTAAGCCTTGCAATATTTGAAGTCTGGTATTGTGCTTCACTAAATTTAATACATGGGCCTCAGTAATGGAGGGAATCGTGTTAGCACTTGGCAGTTTGTTATGCTGTATAAAATTGACTGCCCAGCAAATACAATAGCGATCGTAAAAATGGTGGTCAGAGAGGGGCTGTAATGCATTTTTGAGGTTTCAGTAAAGGTCCAGATGAAATTTATTGAGATTTTTGCCATTTGGGTGATGATCAATAGAGTTGTGCTAATAATTTGTTGTGAGGACATTCTCCGGGGATATGACATTTTGCTGCAAAACTTTGGAAATTCAGAAAGTAGACTAAAGGATGATACTGCCCTAGTATATATAACCGTCAAGGACTTGAACACCACTCTGAGACAGGATTTACAGTGATGATGATTACTTCTTCAGGGATGGAGGATGTGATGAACTCAATTATTGATAGGTTATCATGAGTTTCCCAGTTTGGACACACAATCATTTGATTGCATTGCAGTTTCAGCCCAAGGTTTTGTGGTGGGTTTGTATTTAATTTCATTCACAGTTTCCAGATTGCTGCCCTATTTTCTTAATTATGTCATTGATTTTTCCCCTTCCCTCTGGCCAGAAAATGATCTTCTTTGAAGAAAAGAGTTCCTATTAGCCTTCATTCATGTCAACAGAGCCTACTTGGAAACCTGAGCAATTAAATCCACTTTTCTGGTTGTGTTGAGGTTACTAGTGTACACGGCACATATGCCATGCTAAATTTGCAGACAGGGTCTCTGGGTTAAAAGAATACATGCCATGCAGATAGTGCTTGTGATTGTTACAGTTTTAATGCACACATGTCAGGGGACCTGTCAAATCACCATGAGGCAGCATTCTCCAGCTTTATGGTGCCTGCTGTTGGATTTATCTTTTTTTTTTCCAATTTTGATTAGCTGCATTACAAAGGAAACAAATGATCTGAGCTCAACCAAGTTGGAGTCCTCTGCTGATAATGCAGAGATAGCATTTTGAGGGTAAAAAAAATGAACACAAAAACGAAGATTTTAAAAGGTTTGCATTGGTAGCACAGGCTTCCTCTATGCTCATTTTAACATCTGTGTGGTGAGTGGGTGAGGAAAAGAGTTTTCAATTTGAGTTTTGGTTTCTTTCTCTCCCTACTATCTTATTCCCATTCCTTTTGATATTACACTACCCTGATCCATTAAGCAGCAACCTCTTCTAAGGAAGTTCTTTGTTGTCTGTTGGATTAAAGTGATAAAGTAACTTGCTCATGCATAGGTTTAGAAGTACTTGGATTACTTGGAGGGCAGTGGATATTTGTCAGTCCTGTGGAAGGGACCCTGATACTAGGCACAGCAGAAGAATTTCTTTCCAACGACCATGCACAAAGTAAGATTTATGAGTTTGCACCTCTGATGACATTTCCTTGCATTGTTACTGAGCTACAGCAAATTAAAGGGATCTCTGAATATGAAGGGGTGTGTTTTTGTAATGAGGGAAAAGAGACAGAGCAATAAGAAGATAATTAAGGTAACAACTTGTGAAAAATTAAAGCATTTCCCTCTTTCATTTTTGAATCTCTGAGCATAAACTTTGTAGTTGTTAATTTAATTGCTGCCGCTCGCTGCATCCCTGAAGAATATTGAGGATTAATCATCTGGTTCATTCCAACAAGAGATAAGGCCTAAGTGAATTGAAATTTCACCAATTTAACCCTGTCTGCCTCCTAATATGACATGATTAACATTTTTCAATTAACAACATGTAATTATTCTGAAAGTGTCGTTCCACTTACTTCGGTCTTTTTGACTGTAGATTTGCCTTCTCAGGTAGTTGGGATTGAGAATAACTCAAAGAAAGCTCTATTTGTTCTAGTTTGTATCTGGCACACATGTTCATCTGTGTTAGGTCTTTGCAATTACCTTTTGATCTGGAAATCAGCCTCCAGAACAGTTGCATGTGTTTTTGCTTATGTGTGCTTTCTGTAAATTGTAGTGCCACTCATTTGAAGCCCAAAGAGATAACACCACAGAATTGTTGGAGCAGTGGTTGTGACTGGACTGAGTGAAAGACTAAATGGCCTGAAGGTGAGAATTTTGAAGGAAGAGGCTGGCTGCACCTGCTTTTCCATGGCAGGTGGGAAGACCTCAGGGCTCAGGAGAGTTTAGCATTTCCAAGGAACAAGTCTAGTTCTACTGAGCAGGCCAGTGCCATACTAGCAGCCACAAGGGCTATTTAGATCTAAATCAAGTAAAAATAAATTAAATTTAAAATTGAATTTTTCAGTCACGCTAACCATATTTCAGTGGCTAGTAGCTGCCATATTGGACAGTGTAGAAAGAACATTTTAATCATCACAGAAAGTTCTGCTAGGCAGTGCTCGGCAAGGAAGTAGTCGAGTGCATGGGTGGCTAGTATTCATTGGGATATGCTCAGTTCTGAAGTGCTAATAGCAATCTATGGACTGGAGAGGTTAATGCTGCAAAGATTTAGTTCTCTGTCCTACAGAGCCTGCTACAGACCAGAACAGCAGGAGAAGAAGCAACCGGAGGCTGGTTCCTTTTGCTTCCTTCCCATCATGGTCCATTGACCAGAACCCCTCCCTACATCCCTCCCTCTCTGCAAAGGAGCTTATGATTCAGTCTTCTTTATGCCAACTGAACACCAACTTACTACTTTTACAGCCACATACTATGATTACCCCAATTTTTATAAATGAGAAGCTGAGGTCCAGAGGTTAAATAATGTATTCTGGATTGAATAGATAAACAGTGACAGGGCATGTTTCCAGGTAGATCTGAGTCCAGCTGCGTAGTCTCATCTTTACTCAGCTATGCTTCCTTCTCATATGCACACTGAGAAGTCTCCAGAAGGTTTCTGGCTTTAGAAAGCCTATTCTGGCTACCACAAAGAATGTGGAGGAACCTCAGGGATAGGCTGCTTAGGGAAAATCCTGATATATGACAATGACTTAACCCAAAGAATTAACAGTGGGAAAGCAAGACAGATAACATGGTAGACAGTTCCCTGCAAGGACCTTGATTGCAAACTCTCAAAATGTAAGGATCTATTTTATCTTTAAAGTAATATACATAGGCTCAAAATCTATGCTGAGGAGATAACACAGGCTACTTTTTATTTAGCAGCTATTATTTGTCATGTTGCCATATATTTTCCTACATTTTTAGATTTTTATGTATTAGCTAATTTAGTACTCAAAACATCTCAGTGAGATAGCTTCTCTTTTCATTTTTTAAAGATAAGAAAATGGAGACAGAAAAAGGTTAAGTAATTAGACAGCAAGAGAGCTGGGATTTGAACTAAATAGTCTGTCACCAAAGCCAATGATCTTACTCAGGAAGAAAGAAATGTTGGGAGAAAATGAGGACTCACAGATGTGAAGCAAGGTCTGGCAATGGAGAAATAGGGTAATCAGACTTGACAAGGAGAATAGAGAAATGGATACTCGAAGTCACAAGGAAGAAGAGGTTGCTGAGAGAGGCTATAAAGAGAAAAATTAGAGGCTGCACATGTGATATTTGCCAGTAAGACTTAGAAAATAAGGCCAAGGGTTTTGGTGTTAGACAATCTTCTATACATTTGGCTTTAGCACTTTGTGGCATGGGCCAGTGGAGTAAGCTTTCTGGGGCAGCATTCTCTTATTGGTAAAGAGGAGTCAAGGATGCTATAAGTAAAACAGAAAATTCATCTCATCTCAGCACAATTGAGTTTGTGGGCATGTATGAATTTGCCCACAAACTCAATTGTACAGAAAAGGACACATTTCTGTGTTATTTTAAAACAAGGTTGATTTTATCCTCATCCCCAGTTCCACTTCATGGGCAGGAAATTGAACCTTCATTATGCGAAGGATCCAGATTCTCAACTGATGCCTGGACATGAGAGGGACAGAGAAAGGACGTTGCCTGACTCTCACCTGAATGATCTCCCAGGTGCACAGGCTGCATTTCTTCAGACCATTCTTGAGACCTGAATACTTAATGGAAAACAGGATCACATATCCATTTCTCTTTATTTCTATCTCTTCTCTTTTCTCTTTCTTCCTATCTTAATTTCCATCAGGGATACATTCTTTGTGCTGAACATTCATCATAAGTACCTTAAAGGGCATTTGGAAAGCAGAAAGCAGAAGGTTGTTGCCTTTATGTCCTGGTTGCCTCTGTTCCTCCACTGACTCCCTCCTCCTTTTCCTCATTTTCTCATCTTGAAACCAGGGGCAAAGAGGGTCTTTTCTACCTGTCTGAGTGAGGACAGTGAGAGGAGGAAACCCAGGGAGAGAAACCTTAAGTAAATAGCCCCAAATAGATTGAAGCCAGATTTGTGAAATACTGGGCACAGTGCCTGGCATACTATGTGTCCTGAATAAAGGGTATTAAATAACAAAAATTCAACTAAGTGAATTTAAAAATCAAATTGGCTTTATTCAATGATTCATGAATTAGGCAGCATTCCATCTACTAAATAGAAAGTAACTAAGGAAAGCTACAGAAAAGGGAAGGTTTTTAAAGTCAGAGAGGTGGTGGATTTCAATCTTGGGTAACCTACCTACATGGGATGGACAAATTCTTTTTGGGGGTCTACCTTACTAGTGCTGGCCAGGTAATTACAAGTGGACTGGTTAAATATTACATTCCAAGACAGGCTGAAAATGCAGTTAGGTTAGACACTAAGTCTTGATTCACTGACATGGGGCTTGGCATAAGTGACTCCATTTTGGGCATGTTGTTTCTTTTTTTAAGTACATTAAGCATAACTTGTACTGCCTTCCCCCCACCTCCCCCCAATGGTTAGGAGAGGATTAAGAACATGAGTAAATCAGAGGCCATTTTATTTTTATTTTTTTAAGATTTTATTTATTATTTCCAGAAAGAGGGGGAAGGGAGAGAGGCAGAGAGGGAGAGAGACATCAATGTCTGGTTGCCTTTCACCTGCCTCCAGCTACAGACCTGGCTGGGAACCTGGCTGGGAATCAAACCAGCGACCTTTGGGTTCACAGGCCTGCCGGCGCCTTATCCACTGTGCCACCAGCCAGGGCTAGAGGCCATTTTAGAAGAGGCAAAAGGAAAGGAGAAAGTTTCAAGACTGTTGGAAAGGTAAAACTCAAAGTCTGTGAAGAGGCTAAAGAAAGAGAAATAAATTCATTGAGCTTGAAAAAGAGGAGTTCATTGTTGACCCTTGAGGGGGTTGTTGCAGTTGAGTGTGGAGAAAAACAAGTATCCAAGCATTAAGGAGTGAGTAGGTGAGGAGGAGGTAAGGACGTTAATGGTGGGGTAGGCTTGTAAGAGGTTTGGCTGTGGAGGAAGGGAAAGGTAAATATAGCAACCTGAAAAGAAGGGCTGAGATGAGTTTTGGTTCAATCAGGTATTGAAGCTGTGATGGACGCCAGGCACAGAGCACCTGGAATGAGATGGCTGCCTGGACATTATGGGTTGGAAACATCAGTCAGAGGAAGTTCTTCCCTACCTCAGCCTTTACTCCTGCCCTTTCTTCTGCCTAGAACCACTCAATCTCCCTCCCTCCCTCTATCCTGTCTTGCCTCCTTTCCTCCCTCCCTTTCCCTTTTTATCTTTCTTATTCACTGAATGGGAGGTTCCTTCTCCTTTTTACAATTTAGCTAAAATGCCACCTCCTGTTCACCTGTTCATCTTTCCATCTAATCTAAGTGTTCTCTCCCTCCAATCCCAGTCGGTTATGAGATCCTCATCATTTTCTTTATGCCGCTTACAGCAATTCACAATTATGCATTTGTTGCTTTATTGTCTATCTTCCCAAGTAGATGATTTTGGGTTTTTTTCCTTATTTTTATTCATTTTTCCCATTACCATTTGACCTCCTAACACCCCCTGCCCCCTGCAATCACCATGCTGTTGACCATGTCCATGAGTCCTTTTTTTTGCTCCATACCTAAACTCCCCCACCTTAATTTTGTGAGAGAGTGTCTAAGTCATTGATAGATGCTCAGGACTTGGCCCATGGTATGAGTTTAATAAATATTCTTTAATGAATGAATGAATTAATTAATCAGTGACTTTGAGGGCATCTTTGTTTTTAAATGAATGAATGAATTTGTATTGTTTTTCTAACAGTCCTTTGTAAATAGCTGAACCTGCAGGTCCCCTCCAAAACCCTTAGAGTAGAATTTCTTAGCATAACACCCCATGCAAATTAGGAATGGACAATGAACACTTACTTCAGCAAATACTTATGGGAAAAGTAACATTTGCTTCTCTGACATTTCCCTTATGGGGTTATCATGGGTTTCAAAGAACCACATATCTGGCAGGATTTCCAGAAGCAGGGTCCATAGAGTTATTTTGTAAACTGCTTTCCAAAAGGAGTTCACATGTGGTGTCTATGTGTCTCAGGGCCTAAGGAGAAAGGAAGATAGAAAAGGAGGGAGTGAGGATGACCCCAAGGGCCATGGAAGGAAGGAACATCTTTGGAGTGTGCTGCAGGAAATCAACCTCAATAAACCCTGGGCAGTCAAGGATTATCTGTGCTGGCTTTGGAAACACAACATGATTCATTGCATTCAGTTTGACTTTGGCTTTATGGGAATTGTGTGTCTGGGCTTGCTGTGAATGGGGAGGGAGGGAGAGGGTCTCTGTAAGGAGACTAGGAAATGGTTAGTGGGTGTCAGTACTGGGCTCAGATTATTTCCTGTCCTTCATCTTCTGGAGACTGAGAAAGTTAATGTCAAGGCTTCTATTCATATTCTATGCTCATTTCACTGCACCCATAGGATACCAGACACTGTGCTTCTCTATGGGCCCTGTTCTGATGGACCTCAGAACACAGTTTGGGAGACAACTAGCATACCTTTTCAGATGATTATTTAATGAAAGTTGAGAGAGAAGATGGAAAGGGAAAATATGCAGGTGTCAATGAAAGCATGAAACATGGAAATAGAATTCTATTAGAGAGTCAAGGATCATTTTTTAGGTGAAGGAATACTTGTGACTCTCCTTACCTGATGTTAATAATTAAGGCCATTTATTCTTTAGATGAATTAAACTGACCTGATTTTAGCACCATTAAGTGTTTAAAAGAAATGGACTACTATAATCATACTGAAGCTCTCCTCCTGTATATCAACATCCAATTCACCAGTGAGTCCTAATTGAGCTCCCCTCTCCATTCCCACAGCCAGAAGCCTAATCAAAACCACCATCAGTTTGTACCTGGATGCCTAAAGCAGCTTTCTAACTGGACGCTTTGCTTCCATGCCTGTCCCTCTTTCCTGTTTTCCACACAAACAGCCAGAGAGGCCATTTAATGTCAAAAATCCCATCATGCCATTTCCTCCCCCATAAAATGCTTCTGTGGCTTTTCACTTCATTGAGGAAAAACATCCAGACTGGTTACCAGTCTCAGTCCACAAGACCCAGCGCTGGGATCCTGTGGCCTAAGTTACTTTGACCTTCTTTCTTGCAACTCTCCCACCAGCTCCTATCCTCCCCTCTACCTTCTTGACAGTTCCTGGAACATTGCAATTTTTATTTTTACACCTCTTGAGTATTTGTACTTGTTCTTCCAAATACTGCTCTCCATATGGCTGACTTCTTTGTAGTCTTTGGTCTCTTCCACGGTACGATAGATGATGACCTCATTGGGGCTTTCCCTTCTCTTGTCATCTTCTTTGCTATCAATCAAAAACACTTTGATTTATGTCACTATAATCAAATATCATTTTGTTTACATATCTGTGTCCTTATTCTGTCTCCCTCAGTTAGACTATAGCACTTGGGCAGGGACTACCTCTATTGTTTTTTATTGCATTCTCAATGATTTATACCATTTGGGGCACATAGGTTGCTGAAAAAATTGTTGAATTAATGAGTGGGGGAATGAATGAAAATAGTGACTCCTGAGTAATTTTTTTTATTTTCTTCTTTCTTTCTTAATATCATCTCCTGACACATTTGAAGAGTGTTTTTCTGTAAGAATCCATTTCTGCCTATGATAGAGATTGTTTCTGACCCTTGAGATAAAATTCCAGAATTGGAACTGGATGGCAGAGTGCTTTAAGAGAGGTAAAATTTGTCATTAGTATTATTGTTTATGTGTCCTATGTCCTTCATATTTTTTTCTTTTATACATCATTTGACATTTGCAAAATGTTTTCCATTTATTTTTATGTAGGGGAAAGCAAGAGGCTGTACGTGTTTTTTTTTTAAGTGAACATAAAGACAGGAACCCTGATTCAGAGTGGTATTTGTGCTTTGATCAGTACAAATTAAGAGACAGCAAGACAGAAGGGGGGAAAGAGAGAGAGAGGCAGAGAGACCTAAACAGAGACAGAGAGAGAGAGAGATGATAATGCATCAAGCTGTCTTCCAACTCCCTCACCCCTCTTCTGACCCAGCTCTTAGAGAAGGAACTTACTTAGCCACTTCAGAAGGGTGGGAACATTAAATGACCCAAGGAAATGTGAAAAGGTGTGGGGTGTGAGATTTCTTTATTAGTCAATTTAAAGTAAAATGTGGCTCAGTAATTTAGAATGTGTTTTGAGTCAAGCAGAAAATTAGCCATATTCCCATACTCCCCCCACCCCTGAAGGCAGTAGACACACCAATAAAAGTAAAAAATAACAACATCTTGTATTTATGATGTAGTTTTCTCCCAGGGCTCCTCCTCAGTAACCCTTTTTATATTTCTCCACCTTTGGAGGTGGGCAAGGACCTGGAGCCTGGGAATTCAGCTCTGCAAATATCATTCTCATCATTAAAACTTCTTAGAAGACCTTGATTCAATTATATACCCATTAATTCCTTCATTCGTTCATTTATATTATTTAATAGATTTATTGAGTACCTATTGTGTACCAGGCACTGTGATAAATCTGGGGGATGGTATACAACCTGTGGGCTGTTCAATTATAGCTCTCCCAGGTTCTTGTAGAATAATATTTGTTCATAGACTTTGGAACAATTTTGTTAGGTTTTTCTGAAAACCAATCATGACTTTCTGTAAAGCATTGTGCTCACAGCATTTTCTATTTTGGTTCCCATGTGCCCTTAAATAGCTTCGAAGTCTGAGTTCAGGGTTGATATGTCTGCAAGTTTTCTCTTTGGGGGAAAATGTCTGCACAAGAGTTGCACCTCTGGAAGGTAGTGAATGAATATCGACCTCGTTTGCTGAGATGATTGCATTAGTACAGCTAAGGACAGGCTCCTGTTCTGATCTTGAAGATAACTTCACTTTGGGCATCTCAGAATCCTTAGAGACTCATGAAAGTGAAGAAATTCCTCCCAGAGGAATGGAGGTATGCATAAAGATGCCGCATTTTGCACCATTACTTCAGGTCCACAATTTCTGATACCCTGTAAGCAATGGTGTCCCTGTGCGCAGCAACCTCCCCCACCTTCCCCAGGTAGGCTCCCTCCCACTGACATCCGAGAAAACAAAATGTTTTCCTGCCTCACTATGAAAAAGAGCCCTAAATCAATAGCAAATCAAACCACGGAATAAAGGACTCTTTATGGTCCGAAAAGGTGATTTCTGAAGGTTGCTATTTAGCAGATTTGGGTTTGTGCCTCCCTGGGATTCTCCAGCTTGCAGTGTCTCTCATCTGAGTGCCTTTGCCTGCACTGAAGTCACCCCCTCCCTCCCTGCTCCAACAGTGGGCAGGCAGATAGATAAGCATTCTGGGTGGGTCTTTTCCTTTAAATTTTTCTTCTCAGTGAAGCCTGGTCAGATGGGGCTGGTTGGCTCATTCAGTACCAACCTTCATCTGACAGTGTTCCCTTTCCAAGTGAATGTGATACACTCACAATGGTTGCAGGTCTCAGAATGGTTGTCTTGGTTTACACCCTGGGACTTATTTCCCCCTTCTTTTCTGCCATGTACCTTTTTTTTTTTTTTCTTCTTTTTTTGCACTTAAAGGGAGTTCAGATCCTCTTGTTATGACCCATCAGCAACTGCCATGTTTCAATTCTCTGGGTTATGAGAAAGTTTAGGAGTCATGCATATTTTGTGATTGCTTGAGACCTGAATTTGGTCCCATATAGGAACTGATGTAAATCTTGAAACATACAAACAAAAATGTATCTGTAAGCTTTATGTTTCCCACTGGCCTGGCCCCATATTGGTAAGATATAGGAATATTTCTCTCTCTCTCTCTCTCTCTCTCTCTCTCTCTCTCTCTCTCTCTCTCTCTCTCTCTCCCCCTCTCCCCCATCCCCTACCACCATCTAGTTCCTCTCTACTGCAGGTCCTCTTTATTCACATACAGTCTAATTCTCAGAGTTCCACACCCCTCAGGTCTACAACCCCATGTGTCCACCCATGTTTTCACCTCCATCACTGTGTGGCAGCCACCCTTTTCCCCTTCCTCCTGTGCCACCACTCAACCCATTGGCTCTGCTATAGTCTGATTACCTGGCTGGGGGCTAGGAGTACTGTGATCAAAACTGCTCTGTCTCTGTTCTTCTGGCTATTACAAAGGGAGTAAAAATTAGTTTGAAAATGAAGGTTGCCCATTTAAGTGCATCTCAACTGAGGAAGGGAATGTCATTTAATGTACCCCAGAGCACAAACTGTCAGCCCCAGTTTAGGATCCTTTTCCATTTCCCCTGACACTGGGCTCTAGACCCTATCTAGTAACTACAAATGTCATGTGTAGAAATTCCAAGATTCTCTGGCACTAAAAATGATAGCTTTGCTTGCTTGCAATACATCTTGCCTTTGAAAATGGACTTGAAGTAATGGTCTTACCCAGGCAGAGGCAGAAAGGGAATTGCAGGGTCTGCATACCTAGCAGAACCAGTTAAACTGCTCACCTCCCACCTCACCATCCCTCAGCTCTTGCTCCCACACAGGCTGGTGTGCTAGTGACTGGGAACAAAAGTGGTCCTCAGTTTTCAGGTTTGAGATAAGGCTATGCTGTATAGTCTGTCTGGGTTAGTTTTTGTATGTCTTTCAGCTCTTCTTGAGCTCTTCATTGAAACAAAGCAAGAGCAGCATGCCTGTTATATAGACCTCTGGAAACTCCGAAGTTGGTACATGGCATAAATAAAACAATGATTTCATCCCACAGTTGGTTCTAGTATGTATTTGCATTCTACATTATCATGGATCTTCATGTTATTTTAAAGTCTGTCCCCCAATTCCCAGTGTGATGGGTGTGATGTATATCACATACAACATGTTATTAATACACCAGCCAAGAGCCATCAAGCTGATGTTCATGAAACCAAAGTGCACCGCCACTTATGTTTTATTCTTGCTTCACCACAATGCCTCAACCTTACCACTGATGCCGTTGCTATGAATGATTATATAGTTTGTTCCTTGGGAGAAATCTGGTCATACAGTGTGTAGAGTTTGACAGCAAACAAAAAGGAAAATAGGGTCAGTGACTTGTTATAGGATTTTCATGGAAGTCATTATTGTGATAAGGCTGAAAGTGTGACTCAGAGCAAAAAAAAAAAAATTAAAAAATAAAAAATACTGGGGGTGTATTTCTGAGTGATTTCAAATGGAGGACCTTGGGGGAGGTGTGCAAAGGTTAAAGCTGCCACTGTGAGATCAAAGGCCAAGTCCAAAGGTTGCTCTTTAGCAAATGACCAAAGATGAATCAATAAACCTGGTCACAACCGGTTTTCAGGAAATGAGGCACAGTCTACTCAGAGAAACCAAACCCCTGCCACTTCTCAGCTCTACCTCACAGGATATAGTTGCTTAGACCTCACAGTGCAGTCTCTGTCAGACCAAGAGTTATGAAGAAAACAAAATGTTAGCAGGTGCATGAGATTTAAAGGCACCAAGGATATCTTGATGGGGGAGTTTTCTTTTAATGATCATTCCAAGGGAACCCTGGAAGCTGGATTTCAGCAACTATACATAGACAGGCTGTTACAGAATGAATTTTTGGCTTTCATTTACACTGTTCCCCTCTTATTTTCACCCTGTCTCAAGTTTCTTTTTCACATACTTTTATGCCTCTCTTGCTGTATGCATCTCCACCTCTGATCCTTTTATACACCAAGAGGAGGCTGTATATATTTAACGTTTTAAGGCTGCAGTGCCCAGTTCCCTGAGCGGAAAATATAGCTGTTTGATCTAGAGTAGAGATTTTTCAAGTTTGATTTTCTAACAACTCACCCTTTCCCTGTACTTGTGATAAATTCCAGTTGTATAGTTTAAATGGTCATTGGGAGGATGTGCTGCCTTGCTGTCTACAATTTTCACATGCTTGAACGATCTCAAAATGAGGCAATCGTTTGAGTAGAAACCCAAAGAGGCCTGGGAGGCAGAGCCTACCTGAGACTGATCCTGAAGTCTACAGCCCCAGGCACTTGCCCACAGACAAGCTAGGAGTGTGTTTGTAGCAGATTGACCCACAGGTCACCATTTTCCTTTCTCCTCCAGTTCACAGCACTCAGCTAGATGACTCTGCATGTGACTAAATCAGTTTAGTCTGATGCCGTTTAGTTGAAGGAGACATCAAGATAGAAATACCTGGAGTCATACGTAGTATGTTTCTACTTCCCAGGTTTATTGATTTATTCAGGTAAGAGGCCTTCTGGTTTACCTATCCTTCATTGTTTTTGTTTTTTGTTTTTTTTTTAATATATAGTTTAATTTACTTAAAGAAAAAGGGAGGGAAAAAGAGAGAGAGAGAGAGAAACATTGATGAAAGGGAAACGTGGATTGGTTTCCTCCTGCATATGCCCCAATCAGGAATCAGGCCCATAACCCAGGTGCCCTGACCATCGGAATCCAACTGACAACATTTCCCTTTGCAGTATGACACCCAACTAACTGAATCAGGCTAGCCAGGGTCAATCCTGCGCTGTTCTCAATTACACTTTGAAGACCCAGGGATAGAAGAAAGAAACCCAACCTCCTACAGGCCAGCTTTCCCAAACCTTTGCCTTTCTAGTTTTACTTCAGATTCAAGATTATGAATCTTACTGGTGCTATTCAATCTGGTGGATGTGGCAGTTGTCATAAGGTGGTTTGCCTGTTAAGAAGTTGGCAATAGTCACATCACCCCAGAGTCAGGGTGAAGAGCCAAGTGCCTGTGATTTACTACTGGATAATCACAAAAATGCACCCACTGGGTCTCTGGTAAAGACCACTGTTATCCCTTGCATGGACTGACAAAAATTATCTGTGGTATTTTGCTTCCCTCCCCACACCCCCTCTCCATTCAGTTCTGCCAACTGCAGCCCTAGTGATCTGCTCATAAGTAAAGTCAGATTGTTTCGCTTAAAGACTCACCATCTGGCCATCACTCTCAGCAGAGATCATCTCAGGGCCTTAACTGAGCCCTTTTCACCCAGCCCTTGCTTGCCAATCCACCTACACTCCAACCATATCACATGACTTGTTTTTACAAGAATGTGACCTGTTTTCCTTACACCCAGACTTTTATATACAGAGCGCCCTCTTCTGGGACCCATCACATCTGTTCTGCCTTTTTTTTTCTCTTCATTGAAGAACCCAACAGAGATTTTCAATCTTATGGGATGTTTGTGAACCTCCTACCCTAGGCTGGGTTACCTTCCCTTTTCTCCCTCTGTTCCTGTGTTTATTCCATTCATAAGGCTTTCATGGTCTATTGATGTTTCTATTTGCTAGCCTCCTTCTGTGAGATCATTCATACCTTGAAGATAAAGAATATGCTTTATTTACCTAGTGGCTGGCAAAATTTTAAATGCAAGGGGTAGGAAAAACTTCCCAAACTTATTTGTGCAACCTTGATATTGCCCCTTAACTCTTTCTTTTTCTTTTCTTTCTTTTTTTTTAAAGATTTTATTTCTTTATTTTTAGAGACAGGAGAAAGGAGGGAGAAAGAAAGAGAGAGATTCATCAATGTATGGTTGCCTTTCACCTGACTCCAGCTATGGACCTGGCTGGAGACCTGGCTTACAACCTGGTTATGTGCCCTGGCTGGGAATCGAACCAGCGACCTTTGGGTTCACAGGCCAGTGCCTTATCCACTGAGCCACCAGCCAGGGCCTGGGGCCCCTTAACTCTTTCTGAATTTCTCTTTTTTATCTTCCTTATCACATTCGTTCTAGCCTAGGCACCCTGCATTAATGTCCTATGATTTGAAATTATTTGTGAACATCATAAACCTCAATTGGTCCCTGGGCTATATTTAAGAACTGCTGATTCACACTATACTGTGTATAGTAACAGCCATAACAACATCTACTGTTACTAGCACTCAGTGATCATAACAATTTCATAAATGATTACACTGTGAACTGAGTAAGGAGTGGGGCTGTTTGATCACCTCGTAAAAGATGGTCTCTCTGTTTGACCACGTTACTCACTTCCAGGGTATTTCCTTTTCTATTCATTATTTAATTCTTCATGAATGTTATCTCCACTAGAAAGACTTATTTAAAAGTACAGTAATGTTGTAAAAGAGATAAATCAAAGATTGTTTGGATATCAGCTATTAACTTTTTGCTTCTTACTTGAAAAAAATAGAGCCAGCAGTGTGCATGGGAGCATGTGGGAGTTATTAATAATTTACTCAATCTATTGACGCTCGTTAATTGCAGTAGCTGAGAAAAGTTAGTTAATGATGTGCCTGCTGGCACCACATTGTAATTATGATGGTAGTTCCCCTATTATTAGGGCTGAGTAGGTGTTCCCATTAGAAACCTTAATTTTCGAGCTGATTGTCTTAGCCATTTTAAATTACATTGGGCTGCATTTTGGCAGACACTTTGTGAAAGCAGAGACACTTGTTTCCAAAATTATTTTGTATGGTAGCCCAGGAGTCCTCTCAAATGACAGAGGCTGTAAAATGTGTTCCGTGTTCAGGAACTATTTTGTTGAACCCCAACCAGCATTCCAGCACTGTTATGTACAAAGCTACCTTCCCCTCAAAAAGAAAGTTTTTGTTGACCTAGTGGCCATCTTGGTCAAAATCAGCAGCCTCTTTGGAAAAGTTAATGTTTAATATCAGAATAAGAGGTGGATCATGCTCTTCTTGCTTTCACTGGATTCATCAGGATTTTTTTTTTTATTGTGAGTGACAGAAATAAAATTCCAACAAAGTTAACCTTTTCTTTTCTTTTTTAAACAATGAGATTTATTGAGTCATGAAATTAGAAATCTGAAAGATATGTGACTGTCTTCAGGCAGAGCTGGGTCCAGGGGGTTAGATAACATTGCTAATGGTCTCTGTCACTCTGTTTAAAAAAAAAAAAAAATATATATATATATATATATATATATATATATATATATATATATATATAATTTATTATTTTTAGAGAGAGGGTAAGGGAAAGAGGCAGAGAAGGAGAGAAATATCAATGTATGGTTGCCTTTCACCTGCCTCCAGCCACAGACCTGGCTGGAGACCTTGGCTTGCAACCTGCTTATATGTGCCCTGGCTAGGGAATCGAACCTTACCCACTGTGCTACCAATCAGGACTGTCTCTTTTTTATCTTTTAACTTTTTTCTGTGTTAGTTTCATGCATCTGAAAATTTTCTTCATGTGGCCAGTTGTAACCTCTTTACTGTAGTCTTAACAGTTGATGTTTTGAGGCCAAAGAAGATTTCTGTCTTCTGTCTTCCATATATAAAATAAGGAGGCATCAGCTCTATTAGGATTGTACCCTTACCCTGAACAGATCCAAGGGTCCAAAAGGAGAGAGAATTCTGACTTCCAATCAAGGTCATGTATGGATAACAGTAGTACAAGTTGGTATATCAGCAGAAAGAGAATTTTGCTTCCAGTAGAAATGGGTAAGAGATGATGGACCAGAAACAATAGGTGTATCTACTATTATCTCAACCCTTGGCTGACCTAATAGCCAAAGACTGTTTCCATTAACTCCTGGCATCTATCACAGTTCAGAACCCTGTTCAAGCTTTGATTTCAACTTGAACTCTAGCTTCCTTCAGAATGGTGCCCATAAGTGCCAGTGCTACCAAATAGCTGCTGATGCCCTCTTGGAAAAGATGTGCAATAAGGCCTTTGGATTCCATTCACATCATTGCTAGCAGCCTCTATAGCATGTCATCAAACAGACATGAGTTGGGTATGTGTACATGTCAGTGAGAAAGGAATCAATTTTGTTTTGGAAATGCAGCATAAGAAAAATAAGTTGTGTCCTGGTTAATTTACATCCTGAGGAGATAGTTTAGATGTGTTCTTTATGGGAAGTGGACATGACATTCTGTGTTCTAACATGCTAGACCAACAACAACAATAAAATTAAGTTAAAAAATAAACAACAAAAAAACATGCTAGACCATTTTCTGTTGCTGAAAGAGATGATAGATAGTGAGTGGCACAGAGCCTGGCCGAAGAACCTCAATTCTATGAAAGACTCCAGGGGATATAAGAAAACAATAGGCATACCTAGTTTCTGGGAATGAATGTAATCTGGACGAGGAGTAAACCCAGGAGTGGCCATTGTCACTTCATGAAGCTTATTTATACATATGATCCAGAGTGTGTCTGTTTATGATTCTGATATTTTTTGTTTGGGTTCTTATTTGGTTAATCACATTGAACTATGACTTAGTTTAATATTTTGTGCAAAATCTGCCTTTTTTTTTTTTTTATAATCTGTCTGGAGAAAAATAAAAAGAGGGCTGAATGTTATACTTTCCTTATGTCATGAATAGACCTGTGTCATGTGGTGGACACAAAGTTATTTTATTTTATTTTCCATTAACTCAACTTTGGGGCTGGGTTAAAACCACTTTCAAAGGCATACTTGGAGGCATGGGTCAAAATCATCTGAACTTTTCCTTGTTCATTGATTGAAATGAATCAATATACATGATCTGATTTAGTCTCTGCAGCCAAACTATAAATTCAGTCTTTTATTTTTATCTCTCCTCTGCATCCCACCTTCCAAGGAAATTGACTTAAGGAAGGAGGCTATTTATTGGATGGAAGAGGTGTGTACTTACAGTTATACAAGAATGTCAACTAGTCATTGTGTGTGTGTATGTGGGGGATGGGGCGGGGGATGAAGTATCATGTGGAAGTTTCCCAAAAGTAGGCAGCCATCAGATGTTTCTGCTCTTTTTACCAGAAGGAAGAAAACAGATGTAAATTATTCTAGTTAGGCATTAAAGCTAATAAAAACATCCTTTCTCAAATAATGGGGAAGGAACTAAAAAGATAAAAACATTCTATTGACATTGCTGTGGATTTACTTTTCAATTTATACATCATTGCTATAATTGTTGATGCTTCTGTTATTAATATTTTAACAGAAGATTGGTTTAAAAAATCTGTCAGAATATTTAATAGTCAAGAATTTATACAGAAGACTTGGTAAATAAAAAAGCAGTCAAGATTTCTTTTCAGGGTTTATTTTATTATCAAGAGTCATTCACTGAGCACCTACTATCTGCAGACTGTTGTGAGATTAAGAAATAAATGGGATCAAGACACTATCCTCAAGAATTTCTGATCAGAGGAAGACATGCTATGAATATATAAACAGTGGCATGCTTTTGTGCTGTAACAGAAGCAAGTGGTAGATATTACAGGTGAAGGATTGAGAATTACTCATTGATCTACACTTCAGAGATTAGGAAAAATGACAACTGAAGTGGATGACAAGCATTTCATGCACATGTGGAGGGATTGAGTGTGAAAGCCCCCTCACAGAGAGACCCTAGAATCTTTCCCAGGAGTCATCCCACAAGAGCTCATTCACTTGAATAACCCTCATTGATGGGACTGCCTCATGAGACAGCCACTTTTGCAAGGTTTTAATTGTTAGACGTTCTTTCGTAGGTGAGATTGAGCTGGACTCCTGCTCTTAGAATTGTTCTAGTGTCATGGGTATCAGTAGAATGTTCCGTTAACACCTATGTTAGGTAGGGCTTTGAGAAAAGGTGGAAAACAAAAATTGGCACGTGCAAAGGTACTTACAGTGATTAACATCAACTTTCTTCAGACACTTTGTGATTTTGTCAAAATAGAAGAAGACCAGGAATTGACTTACTTCAAGTGAGATAATATGTGAAAGCATCCAAAGGCAATCAGCACAGGGCCAGTGCTCAATAAATGCATGTCTTATTACCATATTATTATTAAAAACAAAACAAAACAAAAGTCTGAAGATAAATGGACAGTGGTAAGGCAATGGTAATGGAGAGTCATAAAACTTAGTTTGGGAACTGGCCAGATCCTGTCTTCACATGCATGTCCATGTGTATGTTTGCCTATACCATATACCCATATTAATTGAACATCACTGCTAGATATCCAAATGCTTTATGTATATTATTTTATTTAGTATTTTCAAAAAGCTTATAAGGTATATATTATTATTAAACCCACTTTACAGAAAGGGAAACTAGGACTAGACCTTGATAATTGGGCCATATTTACATAGTAAATTAGAGAAGGAACTTTAACTCTGCTTTTAAATAATTTTAGTCTCAAAATAACACATTGGCTTGAATAAGGTGAATCCAATATAATATGAATTTCTATGGCACTGGAATATTATTCCATGTATGTGTGTGTGTGTGCGCGCGCACATGCCTAAGAACACTTAGCATGAGATCTACCATTTTTAATTTTGAAGTGCACAAGATCATATTGTTAACTCTGGGTCCAGTGTTGTGCACCAAATCTCCAGACTCATCTGACTTAACTGAAACATGATACCCTTTAAATAAAAATTTCCTGTTCCCTTACTTCTCAGTCACCTTTAGAAGTCCTTCAAGTAGCAGACCTAGAGGAAGGAATCAAGGGTTGCAGAATAAAAGAAGTAGCACCCTGGCTGGTAGCACAGTGGATAAGGCACCAGCCTGTGAACCCAAAGGTCGCAGGTTCGATTCCCCAGCCAGGGCACATAACCAGGTTGCAAGCCAGGTCTCCAGTCAGGTCTGTGGCTGGAGGCAGGTGAAACCCAACCATACATACATTGTCTCTCTCCCTTCTCCTCTTTCTGAAAATAATGAAATAAAATCTTAAAAAAAAAAAAAAAAAAGAAGAAGAAGAAGAAGAAGTAGCAGTATTCTCAGGAATCAATCAAGGAAGGATTTACCAGCTACCCAGTAAACAATGAAGAAATCAAAAGAAATGAGGGGGAAAACTCCACCCAGCTAGTGCTCTGATATTTACAAATAAGCATGCCATATATAATAATTCCATACTGGAAATATAGAACTAACTTATTCTTTTTAATAGTTTCATAGTATTCCATTTAATGAATAAAACAATATGCATTTAATAGATGCTTTGTTAATGCACATTTAAATGGTTTGGTTTAGGGTTTTGTTTTGTTTTCTATTTCACATACTGCATTTACTTATACATCTCTATATTTCAGTGTTTGTGCGTGTCTATTTATTGGATAATTTCTTATTTCTACAAGGCCTGGGTCAATTTACTTTCAACAGACATTGCTAAAATTTGCCCTCTAAAAAGGTTTCATTAATTTACATTTCTACAATGTGTGTGCTAACCTGTTTTCTTCACCAAAAAAAAGTACCTTTTAAACCACATTTTCCTTATAATACACACACCCCCTTGCTGTGAGACAGTGAAAGGTGGAAGGAAATTTGCAAGGAGCTTTTCCATTCTGCCCTAGTACACTTGATTATGCTACTAAATATTCAGCAACTTCCATGCTATTGAGTGTGGGAGAATGCAGTAATATTCTCTTTGGCAGAGGTTAATGGAAGCAAACGCACCTGAACATCTTTTCAGCCTTACAATTGCAGACGGAAAGCTCCTCCTTGGGTGTATGTAATGCCTGGCAGTTGGCAGTTGTGAATGCTACCCAGGTTCTTGAAATGGGAAGACAGACCAGATGCTTCATTATTAAATGAATTCACAGGACAAAGTATCCCAGGAAACATGTGTAGTACAAGATATCATTTCAATTTGGAAATGAATGTAGGGTAAATGGAAGGTTGCAGCCCATGCAAAATGCAGTTAGGATATAGGGTTGCCATGGAATCAAAGGAAATGCTATGCCAGCAAGTTCAATGTGATTCTGCTTGGAATGCTGGTATTTGGGGATTGGTTGGGGGATGACAAAACCACTCAGAAGCGGAGTCAACATAAACTCAATGGCTTGGGTACCTTAGTTCCAAACTCCGGATACATGTCAATATCAGAACCAGGTCTTAGAACTCAGAATTTCTGGCTTTCTTGGTCAGTTGATATGAATTTGGTTGTGATTGTGGCTGTTGCAGTATTTCTACACTCCAAAGCAGTCCTGTGTAAGATCTCAGGTTGTAGTTACTACAGCCTGTGTTGAGAGAGTGGAAATATTTTTACAAAAACTAGAACCTAGGGAAGATATCTGATTTATAATAAAGGTGTGTGTGGGGGGAGGGAGGGCAAAACATGAAATTTATTCTTGTATTATTTATTAGCCCTTATATTATTTTCCAAACAAACAACTGTAAACCTATATTTACCCCACACTATATATCTATATTTTGTTTTGGTATTGAAAGCAAAAAGGAATAAAAACCTGATGATTTACTTCAGGAAAATAATGATCTCCTTCAGATTCCTCCAGTTTCATGGGTACTCCTATGCACATATGTATTCAGTTCTATGCACTTTTTGCACCTGCACTGGTACATGTGTCCACACTATAGTCAAGATACAACACAGTATTATCACTAAAACATACCACGTATTGCATAATGCCCCACTTCCCCCTTCTGCTACCCTCATCTCTAACCACTACAACCACTAATCTATTCATCATTTCTTAAATTTTGCCAGTTCAAGAATATTACGTAAGTGGAATATATAGTATGAAATATTTTGGGGTAGGCTTCTTTCACTCAGCATAATGCTCCAGGGTTGTATCCAAGTTGTTGGTTACATGTATCCATAATTTGTTCCATTTTCTTGATGAGTAGTATTCTATAATAGGGAGCCTCATTGTTAGAGACTCTGAGGCTGAGAAGGAAAGAGTACCATTATCAGCCAGTTGTGTCTATCTCAGAGACAGGGATGGAAAGTTGCAGCGAGCATGTGTGGCTGACTTGCCTGGCTTAGATATTTGCACTGATATTTGAAAGGGAATCAGAAAGGATAAAGAATTCACACCTATCTCATACTGAAACACAGAATTCAGAAGACTCATGAGGGATTGTTACTAATGAAGCAGGTGATAGGTTGCAATTTCTATTCCATTAACTTAATCTGGAGCATTGGTGGTAATGGGTAAGATTTGAACAGTTGTCTCCAGCCACGTGTTCAGGGCTCTCTGTACTCCAATCTGTCTTCTGTTTTTTCCCTTCTTTTTGCTGGCACCACAAGCACATGGTCTGCAGGAGGTAGTTTTGCTCAAATCTGTGAAGCATAGATGTGGCTGCCTAGTTTGTTGGGTGGCCTGATAAACCTTTGAAATTACCACCTTTCTTCTCATCCATAAAAATAACTGGACTCCTTCAATACATTGAACCCATCTGTACCAACAGAATGTTGGTAGTTTGCACACTTGGAATGGAAAAATAATCTTTGGCTTGGCTTTGATCATATATACTAATTATTGCTAATATAGACACCAGATGATTGCATTTTATTATAGCTTTGTTTTTCACTAAATGTTTGAATTGCTTCCTTGGGGAAAGTTGTCATCCTAATTAATTGTTTTGTGTTTTTCTTGACATATCTCAGCACTATCTGTGCCATGTGCCTCTTGTTCTAAATATTGAAGACATTTATAACAATAATAGAACTAATGTCTTCCCACAACTAAAATGACTTCCTTTTTTCAATTTTTTATATCTGACAAATGGATACTAATGCATCCAGGTTTCCAAACCTCATGTAACCTTTCACTTTTTGTCAATTTTGTTCACACCATTAAATTATATCTTAAGTCACATTATTGTGTTCTTCATCAGATTCTCTCCTTTAAAAACACTTTTCTAAGATTACCATATCCTCTGATCTCACATTTGTGTTGTTCAAGTCATATCCTTTCTTGCTTCCCTTTCCTAGAACTTTTTTTAAAAATGAACCTTTTAGTTCACACTAAACCTAGAACAGACTTTGCTTTTCCACCTCACAACCACTCTGAGATCCAAGAATGAGCCCCAAATCTAACCAAGAACTACCCCCCTCCCAAATTGGTTTAAAGATGGGTTACAAACAAGACAGGAATCCTAGACTATTTTTTATTGTTTTTACGTTTTTCTTTTCAGGAAAATATAGTTCACCACTTCTCATATCCAATCAATTGCCAAATTGATTTTTTCCCCTTTAATGATTTACCCAATCCTTCCAAACTTCTTCCATCTCCATCATTACTATCACTTTTGTCCAAGTGGCAGCCTTCTGTTCCTTGTTTTACTGCAACAGCATTCTAACTTGTCTTCCTGGTTCCAGCCTATTGGAGATTCTGCTGATAGCAACCAGTAGATCTTTTCAAATGCAGACATCATCAAGACTTTCTCTGCTTAAACTATTCAGTGACTTCCTGCTTTTCCAGAAAGAAAGACCAAAATCTGTAACCTGGTCTACTGGGATTTGCAAACCCTGTCTCCTGCTATTTTACACAGCTTCCCTCACCCCAGTCTTTCTCTCTCTTCTGATCCCCCTTGGCAATGGTTTTTATTTCTTTCCTCGAGTAAACCACCTTATCTACAACCACACGTTCTAATCTGACATTCTCTACTTCCTTCCCTGCACTACTTTTCTCCTTTGTAGTGATCACCACTTAACATAATCTGTACTTGTAAAATTTAGTTTGTCTTCCTTTACTAGAATGGGAGCTTCATAAGGGCTGAAATTCATCTATTTATTTTTCCTTATTGGTCCTTCTTGAGTAGTTATGACCATAACATTATTGGCCCTAAAAAAATGTTTATTGAATTAATGAATGAATCTGTCAATGAATAGCAGGTCCTAGTAGACTGTGTTTACACATAGTATGTTCTCCGTAATTATAAATGAGGGTTGCTTAATTATTGCCAGCTGATCAACTTTTTTGTTGTTGTTGTTAGTTTATTTGAGAATCCACATGTTAGTGGGATGCTTGCCTGCAGGCAGAGTGCCAAGCCAAAGAGAATCGAGTGACTGTCATTTTCTGTTATGTATCATGTAATCATGATACACACATATGCTCTAAAAAGAGGGGCATGTTCATAATGATTGGGCTTGCTTCCTCCTCTCTGATTGTTGCAATGGCAGTGTACCTGCTTAGGGTTTCTTTATTTTTAGATAAAGTACAATGAACAGGTAACAAATGATGTGCTTTGGTGGCAGATGGGGCGTTTTCTTCCTAACTTTGACACACATCAGGTAAGTTACATCCCGTCTCCTAAATGTCAATGCCTGGTGTGTAATATGGCAATAAAACAAACAAGCAAGCAAGCAAACCTGTTTCTTCTTCTCTCTTTTCTTCATTGTTGCCTCCTCATCCTCACCCCTTCCTTCCTCATTCTTTAGTAAGATTACAAAAAGTAATACGTGCTAAACACCTAACTACAGCATGGAATATACTTATGGTAAAACATCTTGTATTACTTAATATATATTTACTTATATTAATTCTTATTAATTTGTTTTTTTCTTTAATTATTTGTTCACAATTTTATTTTTTTATTTTTATTTTTCTTTTTTTTTAAATTTTATTGTTGTTGTATTACATCCATCCCCTTTTTGCTCCCATCTCTCCTCTTCCCCACCCACCCATTTCCCCACAATAATTTATTATTTTTATAATTTCTATTAATGTGTTATTGTTGTTATTAATTCTATAAAAATCTTTCTTGTTCTGTTAGTGGAAAAGATACAATACAAGTAATTATCCTACCACTTCCTTTTGTATGATTTACACAGTCCAGCAAAGCCTTTTTGAAGGATAATTCTCATCTTAATTTTATGAGGGCTTTTTGTAATCCCTGTGCTATATGTTTCAGCAGTTTTGAGCACAGACAGCTGAGCCAATCATTTTTATTTATTTATTTATTTAAAATTCATGATTTCTGCAGGTTTCATCTTTGGAAGCTCTTTTTAATTCCCCCAATTCAACTCTGAATTCTTCAGCCTGTCTTTTACTTCTCTCTAGCCAAATCACATTTTATGAGCCCCAAACCTTTAGGAAAAAAGAAGTCAGCTCTTTACTTTGCTCCATGGATATTATGCACCTTTTTTGCTTCAGTTTTGTCTTAAGTTGTTCCCAGCTATTTGAATGCCTACCTTTATCATGCTTGAGCACCTTTATTTATAGCTTCTATGAAGACCAACGTCTGAGATAATAAAATGGTTTTATGTTCCTTTCAATCTCTAGATGATTTGTAGTGTCTGTCTGCAGCAGGACAGTATAGGTAATTGTGGGGTCGAAGACAGGTTCATGGAGAATGAGTGCGTGATCCATTAATGATGTCTGCCATGGTCTTGGGACAGGAAGACACAGTACATGTAGGGTAATGCTTACTAAGTTTCAGCAGCACAGTTCTCATTCCTGCCTGACTCATCTGCTGATCCCTTTTTTTCCCTCAGTACTCTGTGTGCTTACCCAATTTCCTTGCCTTTAAGGTGACGTTCTTGTAGTAAATAGGAATGCCAAGGAGAATTTGGTGTGAACAGAGGAAATGAACACTGATGATGGTTTACTGATCCTGCTATTCATGTAGCTTAGGATAATTGCTCATCCTTCTCCTGCAGAAGGAAACCTCTGCAAGTTGAGGAGGTAGCTTAAGAGTAATGACTAGGGACTTTTATATCTACTCTGCACCTTCTCTCTCCCATTTATCCATAACTAATCAGGAGCTAGATATCATTAAGCTACCACATTCTCCTACTATATTGGACTTAAACATAACTATCTTAAATGGATATGCCTTTTAAAGTGCTGTTTGTTAGCCCTGGCTGGTGGCACAGTGGATAAGGCACCGGCCTGTGAACCCAAAGGTCACTGGTTCAATTCCCAGTCAGGGCACATAACCAGGTTGCAAGCCATGTCTCCAGCCAGGTCCATAGCTGGAGGCAGGTGAACGGCAACCACACGTTTATGTTTCTCCCCCTCTCTGCCTCTCTTTCTTCCCCTCTCTCTGAAAAATAATAAATAAAATATTTTTTAAAATGTTAAAAATAAATAAATGCATACATAAATAAAATATTTGTGTTGCTTTAGAATAGAATGGATAGCTAATTTAATTATATATTGTTAAAGATACCATGATCTCTATTACTATCCATAGATACATTTATTGTTAAGTGTGAGGCATGGGATAAACTCTTCCAATCAATATTTATTTTCATCCTTAGGGTATCCTATGAGCTAGGGAACATTATTATCTCCATTTCTCAGATATAGAAATTGGATACAAGGTGGTAACATGGCTTGATAAGATGGTATACCTAATAAATATCAAAAGCAGTATTTTTGAATATGGGCAATCTAATTCCAGAGAGATCTATACTAAGGTACTGAAGATAAGGTTTACAAATGCAGAAACTAATGCATGTTTTCATGGAGAGTTTGTTTTTCATCATTTGAGTAGCTACTCATAAGAATCATCTCTCTCGACATTTGGAAGAATACAAGACAGTGTTTATCATGGTGATGTCAGCATGAGTGCTGGACGTTGAGAAGTTTCCAGTTAGTCCTAAAGTGGAAAGATGGAACATAATTCAATAGTCTTCCATTTGGAGCCCCCAGAACACAAAAAGTGGTGCTTACTCCCCCATGCAAACAGGCCCAAAAGTCTGGAGGCTACCCAAGTTGAGTTTTCCAGGCAATGAACCACTAAAAGCCTATTTGTTCCCAGAACACAGCCAGCTAGGAAGGTTTTCCCATTGGTACTGACATTTACTCTAACAAGAGTCTGTTTTTTTTTTTCCTCTCAGAGTTGCAGCCAGCCCCTCACAAGGGAGTCAGTATCTTGCCAGAGAAACCCCTCCAAGCTCTAGCAGATATGCCAGGGAGGCCAGCAATTTCCTCTGTAGCTAAAATGTACCAGTAATGGTGGACTGAGGTCTGTTTTATTTTGTTTTGTTTTTTTTAAATAGCAAGTTTTAAATATTTTATATTTATATATAAAATATATATATTTATATAGTTTTTTTAAATAGCAAGTTTTAAATATTTTATATTTATATATAAAATAAAATATATTTTATATATTTATATATATATAAAATCTATGTACCTGTCTTTCCACCTTTTCATTCATTTTGTCTATTATCTATCTATCCCTATCACCTATCTATCTTATATATCTATCATCTATTTCTTCATTTCTTTATATGAGGGTAAAATGAATGTGTATTTATTTTAACACCAAGTGATTCTATAAATATAAATGAGAAAGTTTCACTATGTCCCAATATACTGATGATAAAATAGATAGAAGAATCCAGATGTCTTGATTCATAGATAAATAAAAAGTATATTTAAATTTAAAAATAGCTCTTTTCTCCTCTCCTATTTCTCTTTCTTCCACTTCTTTCTCCCCTTCTTTTGCTGTTAAGGAATCATAGACTTAAAAGTTAGAAGGATAATGTAAGGTGTTCTCTGATTCATCTTCTCAAAACCATGCTGAAGTCATGGAAACTGGGATTGAGCTCCCATTTTAGCCATCACCTGGCACTCTGACCTTAGACAAGTTACCTAGCACCTTACTGCTCTGTTACATTGTATGCACACACAGACTTTTCTGTATTACCCCTAAAATTGTAGGACAGTGGTAATGTCAATCTTATTTATCTGTCAAGTACAGTGGCTCATATATAAATAATTCCTAAACTAGTGAAGGCATCTGAAGCTTAAGACTCCTAAATCTTATTTTTCTTATTTTAACATCAACCAACTACGATTTGAAAAGGTTTTGACTTGCTTCAGTGGGACACGGGGAGTCTACTGGCCAATTTCCTTTGAGTATTACCTTGTTTGATTTGGACGAAGGGGCAGGGAATTGTATAAATGTCACTGCAGAGAGCCCTTGTCCCCTGGTAATTAGTAACCTTATCAATTCAGAGCAAAGAGACATGTCCTGAGATTTTGCTTTGGAAAAAGGCACATTTTATGACTGTGTATGAAAAGCCAGGGCTGGTGATGTTTTGTATCTGAAAGTGGGTGACTGAACTCATTCATCCTCTGATCTGTCCATTTCATGCGCTGGTCCTTCTGTTCCCTTTCTTGCTCCCTAAATCTCAGTCTCTCCTCTCCCCAACCCCTACTCACAATGTCTATGAACTTCCTCATGATCTCAGATTGTAAATAGGAAAATAGTTTGAAGACTTATTTTTACAAGTTTGATTTTCATTTTCTATATGGCAGAAATGATACATGTCTGTTGCAAAAATCCAACCCTAAGAAGAATATAAGCATATAAAATACATAAAAGTTCCCTTCCAAATCCTACATTGGGAAGATAACTGCTTTTAATAATTCATATTTTTCTCCTCCATGTACCTGAACACACACACACACACACACACACACACACACAAAACCACATCTCAGAAATACCCTAGTGTGCATATTATGTTTCTAGTCAATTTTATTCTACCTAATGGCTGTGTAAACACCTTTGTTGGGGTTGTTGCATAATTTAATCTAAAACCCCCTTCAAATGAACTACTATATTATTCTCAATTGTCCTAAAAACATTGCTACCATACCTTCTTGAAGACACTTTCAAGAAACTGTAGGACACGCAAGACATTTTAAATGAGCTACAAAACAAATCAAATTTGCCTGATTCTCCAATTAATCCAAAATCATAAACTATAATAGGAGATCTGGGATGGCAAGGTCCAAGATGTATTAGTGTGACCCCTGCCTGGGGTTAAGGCTCTGTTGAACAAACTGTAATAGCTTCAATTAGAAGGCCTTCAGACTACAGAAGCAGAGCTACTGTTTCAAATTCCTTCCTTTGCCTTTGAGTGCCAACAATACAGTCCTGATAACATTCACCCATTTCCCAGGTATCTGTTGAGAACCTGCTGGTGTTGAATGCTACCTGTGTATAGCATTCAGGGGTTTGCAAGATGGCTATGTCTCTGTCAGGGCTGTGTGCATCCTTGCTCAGTTTGTGTTCTGCTCCCAGACCCCACCTGGTGAGGGTGGGAAGATGGCTCTGCTCACACACTGTGCATCCTGGAGTGGGGCTGAGTCTAGCCAGTGGGCAAAGTTGCCCTGAAGGCTACCTGGTCCCCACTCTCTGAAGCTCTTAGTTTATTTAGCTATTTATTTATAGGTTGTGTTTATTTATGTTTAGAGAGAGAGGAAGGGAGGGAGAAAGAAAGGAGAGAAATACTGACATGAGAGAGAAACATCTATCAGTCTTTCCTATGTGCTCCAACTGGGGATTGAACCCACAACTCAGGCATGTGCTCCTGGACAGGAATCAAACTGACAGACTTTTGCTCTGAAGAATGATGCCCAACCAACTGAATCACACCGGTCAGGGCTGAAGCTCCTTATTTTGACTTTGTTCCCTCCAATCCTTAGGTCTGTGATTCTGAATAGGGTGGGGGTATCAATTTTTATTTGCTTTTTACTTGGCCAGGAATCAAGAGATTAATAGTGCTTCTTCTTCTTCTTCTTCTTCTTTTTTTTTTTAGGATGGATTTTTTGTTTGTTTTAAATTTTGTGTTGTTGATGCTATTATATAGATGTCCCATTTTCCCTTTCATGACCCTCCACCCAGAGTGGCCCCACTGCCATAGTCAATCCCCCATATCATTGTCCATGACCATGGATTATTCATATATGTTCTTTGACTCGTATTGCTTCTTTTGATGTTTTTGTTATTGAATGTATACGTAGCAGGAGACTCCTCTTTTTCTTCTCTCTCTCTCTCTCTCTCTCAGACACACACACACACACACACTTACCAGATTTTCACCACGAGAGTAAGTAATCTATATTTAAAAGAAAAACTTAAATCAGCAAACATGTGTGAGGTAAAAGGTGAGATACTGATGGTATGGGTCATAAGAAAATGAAGGAAACTAGAGAGGGCCCATGAACAGACTGTAATTCAGAAGGTAGGAGGGATGGGTAAGAGAGAGCAAGGAAAGGCAGGAAGATTGGAGATTAGAGACTAAGATGCAGGTGTCCTGGGAGAAGCCTTAGGGTTGGGAGAGCCAGAGGATAGTTAAGAACTGCCTGACAACTAGTCATAAGTTGTTTGCCTTTTTTCTGATACATCTGATAAATCAGGTGAGGAGGGGATGGGGTAGCTGTCTCTGTGCCCCAGTGTCCTCTTGGCTGATGTGCTAGGATGATTCCAACCCAGAGTTCCAGGCAGATGGACACCAGCAATAATGTTAGTGGCACATCATCAAACAACAGGGAGCCCAGAGAAGCAGTTGTGATGTGACCTTAGGACAAACAGCCACCAGAGCATCACTGACACACATGGGTGACGCTCCCTAAGCTGTGAGCCACCTTACTTGGGACTCAGGACCTGGAGTGGTGAACAGACTCAGCACCCAGCAGCACTGCTCTTCTGAATTGTCTTTCTGTGCTTGTGACATTAGGGAGCAAGTCCCGAATTGATGCATCTGCATCTGCAGCTCCTCTCTAACACTTGCTAAACTCCCTCTTTAACAGAGAGAAGACAGGTTTCAGGCTTGGCACATACCTATGCCAACAGTGTCCTATTGTCATTGTAGTTATTTTCCTTTCAGTTTCTATGATTCAAGTTATGATACTGAGATAGGAGCACTTCTGGTAGACCAGATGTAGGGGTTTGAAGAGTGCCCCACATTCATGTCCCTCTGGAATCTCACAATGGGACCCTATTTGGAAATACAGTTGTTGTGGATGTAATTAGTTAGGAATCTTGAGATGAAATCATTCTAGAATGAGAATGGGCTCGAAATCCAATGGTTGGTTTCTTTAGAAGAGAAATAAAGGGAGATTTGGACACACAGCACACAGAGGCAATGAGGAGAAAGCCATGTGAACTGAACAGAGATTGGAGATTGATACTCACAGAAGCCAAGGGGTGCCTGCAGCCTCCAGAAGCTGGAAGGGAGCAGGGAAATTACTTTCCTAGAGTCTTGGGAGGGCACATGACTCTGCTGACATGATGGCAGAGCCCAGCATGTTGGTCTTTTACCCTCTGAAACTGTGAGAGGGAAAAAGCCACAAAGTGTGTAGTCATTTGTTTTAACAATCCTAGGAATCTAGTTCACCAGGCAGTCTGCAAACTATGGCCTGAGGGCCAAACCAAGCCTGCTGCCTGCTCTTGTAAATAAGTAATATTTACAAAAGCACAGCATTGCTTATTCATTTGCATATTGTCTATGGCAGCTTTTAAGTTACATTGTCAGAGTTAAGTGGTTGCAACAGAGACCAAATGTCCCAAAAAGCCTAAATTATTTACTGTCTGGCTCTTCACAGAATAAAAAATGTAGATCTCCTCTTCCTGGGAAGTGTTTAATTTGTTTGTCTTAGAGATGTTGGAGGATCATAGAGATTGTTCTTAACATTGTAGAGCCACATAAAGTGGGGAAATTTTTAACTTAGATGATTTTTATGAAGCAGGTTGCTTCCTCATAAAATGAAATACATTTTATGTATTTCAAGACATAAAGTGTTTTGAAATAGTTCTCAGCATTCAATACGTTGAAGGGATTCAGGCAAAATAGTCTCTTCTCTGTTGAATCAATCGACATTGAGGGTCCCTTACCAAGGAGAGCTTTTATAAGGAAGAGCAGCTTTGTATCAATATTATGAGTGGGGTGGGGTTGCCCTAGCAAGCTGCTTTAATCTAGAAGGTTTGCAAAGCTTGAATGAGTTTCTTCACTCTGAACTGTGAATGGATCAAGTTCTGATCTGTAGCTGGCCAGTGTGCGAAGGAAGACAAGCTGTGTCTGATACACGCTTGGGAGGAAAGCCAAGCAAGTAAGGTTGGGCAGAGATGAGAAAGAGTGAACACCAAATCTTAACAGTCAAATGAACAAATGAAGAGGCAGCCTTTGGAATGGGAGAAAACATTTGCAAATCCTCTATCTGCTAACGGGTTACTATCCAGACTCTGTAAAGAGCTCAATAATAGCAGCAGCAGCAACAACAACAAAACCTAATAGCAAACAATCTGATTTTAAAATGGGCAGAAGAGCTGAGTAGATATTTTTCATGGCCAACAGGTACATGAAAGGTGTTTAACATTCCTAGTCATCAGAGAAATACACATAAAAATCACCATAAAGCATCACCTCTCACCTGTTAGAATGGCTATTAGCAAGGATATAAGGAAAAGGAAGCCCCAGTCTCTCTGTTGGAAACGTAAATTGGTTCAGTCTCTGTGGATATAGTATGGAGAGTCCTCAAAAAATTAAAAATAGAACTACTATGGAAGCCAGCAGTCTCTATTCTGGCTATGAAAACAGGATATTGAAAAGATCTCTGTACTCCTATGTTTGCTGCAGAATTATTCACAGTAGCCAAGGTATAGAGAGATCCTAAGTGTCCATCAGTGGATGTGAATAAAGAGGATGTCACACACACACACACACTGGAATATTACTCAGCTATGAGAAAGAAGGAAATCCTACCATTCGCAACAACATGAATGGACCTTGAGGGAATTATGCTGTTAGATACTTCAGACAGAGAAAGACAAATCCCATATGATATCACTTGTATATAGAAGCTAAAAATGCTGAACTTCTAGAATGAATAATTGCCTGATAGAGGGTTTGGGGAAATGGTGAGAAGATGGTGAAAGGGTACAAACTTGTAGTTAGAAGGTAATTTCTAGAGATCTAATGCACAGCATTGCAATTAGTCAACAATACTGCATTATCTACTTCAAAATTAAGATACCAGATCTTAAATATCCTCAGCACAAAAAACAAATGATAATTATGCAACATAATAGAAGTGCTAGCTATCACTATGCTAGTAATCATATTGCTATATAAATATATCACATCAATACATTGTATACCTCACTTACACAATGTTATATGTCAGTTGTATTTCAGCAACAACAATAATAGAAACCTTAATGGACAGATTGTCCTCCAGCTCACTGTCAATGTGAATTTGTGCACCGCATCGGCCAGTTCAGGAAGGTGGCAAAAGGAGACCTAATTAATTCTGCTCATATTGATATAGAAAGTTTTCCATTAAGTTAGTTGAATAAAAGCAGCCACACATATAGGGGGAACCAAAAACCCAGAATTCATTAATAAAAAATTGTGTATTTATTCTTACATGTTTAAACTTTAGTCACCCCTAAAGTACTCTTCATTTGATGCAATACACCTACACTTTTTCCCACTGCTCAAAACAGTTTTTGAACTCACCAATTTTGATGCCTTTCAGCGCTTCTGCTGTTTTCTGTTTCACCCCTTCTGCATCAGCCAAAAATTTCCCTTTGAGTATTTATTTTATAATCCAGGGAAACAAACAAATGAAAAAAGCCACTCAGGGCAAGATCCGGTTAACAGTGAGGGTGAGGCATGAGGGTCAAAAACTGCTGAACACTCAGCACAGTGTGGCAGATGCACTTGTAAATCACCCGTCATGAAATGGGCAAATGGGTTGAAAGAGTCGTCAAAAAACATTCACTGAAGCTGAACACAGCCTCTCACAACAATACCAGCTGGTACACTGATACGGGTGGTTTTCTAGAATGCTCACCTAGTGGGGGAAACCTGTACTACAAGGACCTATGACATCCAGAAGATAATTCCAGTTTTTAGCTTCCTGCCTTGTACTTGCAAGAGCAAAGCAGTTAGAATGGCTTTCCTTGCTTTTCTACTTTACATCTTTGTTGAGGCCATTTATATGTCCTTCACATATTTCACGGAGAAGCCTCAACCACTTCTAGCCATAACTTCCTTTCCTTCCTGCTATGAATTTGCTTCCTATATTTACTTTTCAGTCCCTAAAAATATCTGTCCCATATTATTTATTCACTCCATAATGCATACCATCCAAAGACAACAATTTTACCAATAAATTGTTATTCCAATGAATAATTCATGCAGCCTTCATTCTCTTGACATGAACAAATATACTTTCAAATGGGAGGAGTGTGGCTCTATTTTAGTCTTAACTCTATTTTTTTAACTTAATATTTTTAAGGGTTTTGTAATGTCCTTCCTTGGGTAAACTCCTTGGGAAATAATTCTAATACTTTAATTAAAAGAGATAAACTGTGGCACAGAATCATAACCAAATATATACAGTTTGTTACATAGACAGAAAGGTATTTGGATGTGGAAAGAAAAGGAGCCCATGTTTCAGAACAGGGACAACATGGAGTTGTCTCCTAATACGGAGGCAGCACCAATCATTGTTTCAGATTCTGACATCATGGCCATGGTTTCCTCATAGTCATGTGGACAGGGTGCAGTATTATGATAATGATAAAAGTGATAATTATAATAATAGTAATATTGTTATTTTTAATTTCTATGAAATACTAGGCATTATGTTAAGGGCTTTCTGTATACTGGGGTTTCTCAACCTAAGCACTTTTGATATTTTAGGTCAGGTAATTATTTAATGAAAAGGGAAGGTACCCTATGCATTTGTAGGATGTTTAGCAGGACGCCTGGCCTCTACCCACTAGATTCAGTAGCAACACTTACCTCCAAGTTGTGACAACAACAATGTCTCCAGATATGGCCAGATGTCCCCTGAAAGATAAACCCCCCTAGTTGAAAACCTCTAATATGCATGATTAATTTCATCTGCATAATATTCTTACATGCTGAGTGTATTATTAGTCCCACTTACAAGTGGGGGAAAAAAAAAAAAAACAGAATAAATGAAAGAGCCAAACTTTGGTGTAGTTTTATTGCCACACTGATGTTAGGGCTATGTTGTTGCTTGTGATAATTCAGAGCATTGGTTTTTCTGTTTTCTCCTCTTGGATGACATTTTCAGATTTAAAAATACATAATTGATATGTTTATTATTTTGGCATAGATGCAGTAAATGATTAATATTATTGCATATTTTGTGTAGAGGTAACTTCAAATCCCTGAAGCCCTTTGTATAGAAAGTTTAGATGATGTGATGATAAAATTAATCATTGTTATAACAATAGTAACAATAACAATAGCAATTGCTCTTTGTCTTCCCACCACTATTTATTGAGCAATTTGTATGTGGCAGGCTAAAGGATTTACCAGGATTACCTATTTAATTTTCATATCTGAGAAGTATCTATTTTGGTTAGCCTTTAACCCAAGGAGATGTGATTAGCTTTGTTTTATTCTCTGTTCAATACTGAGCATTTAAAGCCATGCCTTGCAAATAGAAAGGGCTTTAAACACATTGGGTGAGTGAGTGACTTATGAGGAGATGGAATATTAAAGAAAGTATAAAGATTGCTAGAGTGGTGATCGATTTTCAACTCAAAAACAAAGGTGATGTGACCTGGTGTGTCTGTCTTTCATGGTCTAACACAGGTCAGTGCTCTCCAAGGTTTTTTTTGACAGTGATGGCTGCAAGCATTCTCTTCCACATTGCTCCGTTTCCTTGGTTGGACTCTGCCTTCTACCTAGAATGTCTCCTTCATTTTTCTTTGTGTAAATATGACTTAATTTTGAGGCTCAGATTAATCCCAACTTTCTTCTAGAACATTCTCTCTTTATCCTTGAAGTCTCAGGGCTTCTCAAAAAGCTTGCTGTCATCACCTTCCAATAGCTGATGAAGAGCAGCCCTGGCCATTATGACTCAGTTGGCTGGAGAATCATCCAGTGAACAAAAGGTTGCAACTTTGATACCTGGTCAGGATACATGCCTAGGTTGGAGGTTTTGTCCCCAGTTAAAGAGCCTAAGAGAGACAACTGATGAATGTTTCTCTTTTGCATCAATGTTTCTCTCCCTCTTCCCCTCTCTCTAAAATCATTAAGCATGTTCTCAGGTGAGGTTAATAAATAATAATAATTGCCCTGTCTGGTGGCACAGTGAATAAGGCACCAGCCTGTGAACCCAAAGGTTGCTGGTTCTATTCCCAGCCAGGGCACATAACCAGGTTGCAAGCCAGGTTTCCAGCCAGGTCTGTAGCTGGAGGCAGGTGAAAGGCAACCATACATTGATGTCTCTCTCCCTCTCTGCCTCTCTCCCCTCCCCTCTCTCTAAATAATAAATAAAATGTTTAAAAAATAATAATTGATGATGAGCCCATGCAAAATAGATTCTTTCAGTATTAAATCCCAAGTCAGTCTCTCTAAGAATATGATCTTGGGTAACCAATTTAAACTTTTTGAAATTCTAATTTCCTCCACCACTATGAGAACATTAATATTTCCATACACCCTGGTTTACTAAGACTCAATGAGAAAATGTTTAGCATAGTCCTTGGCATTGTATCTTCTTAATAAAGTACTGTTATCATTAGTGTCACTTTCTGATTGATTTATACAGGGTTGGGTAAAATGAGGCTTATAGTTGCAAATACATGAAACAGCTTATTCTTTTAGATCATTTAATAATGATTGTAGTGTTGTCCATATGAACAACTGTAAACTTACTTTTGCCCCTCTTGTGTATATATGTGTCTAATCCCCCCAGCTAGGTGGTAGAATTATAGGGGAAAAATTCAGATTGGGTCTTTAATATGCTCTGGGTTCAGCATAACAGGTAAAACAGCAGCCAGGAGGCTGCCATCTCAATGATCAAAACATGATTTTCCCACTTTGCATTTTGAACTCTGGTGTCTTCATCAGTATCATGAATAGGCCATTTTCATTTACTCCACTATACCAGAAGGGCCATTGCAAATGGGTTTATTTATATGGAGAACAGTCAGCAGGTGTTCCCAGAGAATATAAGCTTCTCTGCTGCAATAACTTATTATCAGTCTGTCTCAATACTTCACTGAGGACCCTTGGTCCTTTGAACATTGGCTTTCTCAATGCCTTCTTTTATCTGTAAATCTTTGCTTGCCATATTGCCTAACTTGGGGTGATTCCTGAGACATGTTTCCAATTATGAAGGCAGATATATCTCCAAAGAGAGACGTTTGCAGAAGGGTGATGTGCTCTGAGGTGACAGACCCCACTGGGAGACTGGGAGGCTGTGTGGTGCAGTTGGGTGCACAGTCTTCACAAAGAGGCTGGTGTCTGACTCTAATTTTCTTAGGATGCATATGATTTGCAGCAATTTAGAAAAATCTTTCTGGGCCTTAATGTTCCTATTTGTAAGATAAATCATCCATATCAGATAAGTTATGGATTTACCTTTCATTTCTATAATTCTGCATCTCAGAATTAAAGGCAATGGTATGAGTCAATAATTTCATGTATTTTTATATTTTACATAAAATCCAAATACCCCATAATAAACATCTCAAAGGGCTCTCAAATCCTATTTTTTAAAACCTGCTTTCTTCACACAAACTGTTTTTTTGTTTGTTTGTGTTTTGTTGACATTATTACAACTGTGCCCATTTCTGTCCCTTTGCCCGTGTCTCTCTACCTTGCCCCTCTTCCCCCTGGCCATCACCACACTGTTGTCTGTGTCCATGGGTCATGGATATATGTTATTTGGCTATTCTCTTCACCTTCTTTCCTCCAGTGCCCCACTCCCCCTTATGCTCCAATGCTGCCCACATTTTTTTAAAATAAAGTATAGAATGAAACTAAATCTCTCCACTGGTGTGTTTATCAAGTGGGAGACATTGTTGTTCCCACCATGACAGTGGTAGGTAAAACATACATAGATATATCTCTTACCCCTGAATCCACCCTTTGATCCTCTGCCTTTTATCAGCAAACCAGAAGTGCTACCTTGTGCAAATTAGAACCACTTCCTGAAGAAATGGTGCCAAGTTCCATTAAAGGTAATTAGCATTCTTGTTGTTTCCTTCCCATGGCCAATAACAACAACAAAAATATCTCTTTCTTGCTCACTTTGAACACACATCATCCAAGTTATACGAACAGTATCAGCACAAGGCTGGAAGCAGGAGTCAGGAGAGCATTTTAACGCACAACTGCTGAGTTCACCTTCTTGGGGGCACAAAGTGGCAGAATCAAAGTCTTTAGTTTTGGCTTTTCAAAGTGCACATGGGCTTCCCAGAGAGAAGTTAAACAGCTGGCCCAGTGCCTTTGAAGTCAGGTTCTCCCTAAGCTTAACACTAACATGAGTGGGGTTCAGAAGCAGGAGACTCAAATATCCTAGAGCAATGCATTTGAAAAGTAAATTTTGAGAATGCCCTCCACATGTGGTTTTGTATAACAATATTGCAAACAGCCCTGGCTGGTGCCACAGTGGATAAGGCACTGGTCTGTGAACCCAAAGGTCACTGGTTTGATTTCCAGCCAGTGCATATAACCAGGTTGCAAACCAGGTCTCCAGCCAGGTCCGTAGCTGGAGGCAGGTAAAAGACAACCATACATTGATATCTCTCTCTCTCTCTGCTTCTCTCCCTTCCTCTATCTCAAAAAATAATAAATAAAATCTTAAAAATATATATTTTAAACAAAACAGTCTATTTCCCCTAGAATGTCATGGTAGCAATAACACTGTAATGTCCACCAACAAGAAGAAAGGATATGAGCTCAAATGAAGAACAGTGCTAGATATTGGACATATTTCATCAATAATAATTACTGAAATATAAATCTAATTGTACTCACTTCATTAAAGTAAAAAAGGACAGAATTAGTTTATTAATATAAAAATAAAAGAAATACCATTATTTTTGCTTTCCTTTTTTTATTTCAACTTTCACCTTCAGACATTGAAAAGTACTACAAGTCAATCTGCATTTAGAAAACACTGTTGTAAAGGACTTTCAGCTCCAACACAATGCCATAGCCAAACACATGTCTCTCCAAACCCCTTCCACTATAATACTATGAAACAGACTTCCAAGAGGCAGCCAGATATAAGCCCACACCTGTGCTGAGGGTTTCAGGGAGGAGGGGGCTAGTTTCCAATGTTTGGTGTGAAATTGAGTTCAATTTGACTGGCAATTTTTATTTCTCTCAGAAGCCATTTTCTCTCTTTCCTTTTTGCTCCCTTTCTTGTATTTCAGCATTTGTCATTTCAGTTACAGCACTGCATCCTATTTTTACACTTTGGATGCAATTTTCAGAAACACTAAGGAAAGAACAGTAAAAATATTAGGAGGTGGTAGTTAAGACTGAGCATGGCTCCAAGAGGATGGAACGAATTTAGCACATTTTTTATTTTAACCATCTATTAAAAAATAATTCCACAGACTTGTCTATAGTTAAGTCCCACTTACAGCTCAAAGCATCATAAAATGGAATAAAGTAATATTCTGTAACACAGTGTCATAACTGTTATATTATACAAGTTAAATAACTTACAATGCCCAATTTCTTCTCTGAGAATTGAGGGCAAAAATCACGCATTTCCCACTCTGGGTCACAGTGAAAGACAAAATGAAAGACAAATCATTTTGTCTTCTCCCAAGGAAGAGTTCAGCCTAATGTAGTGAGTTGGTTGGTGGAGGTTTATTCATTTGATGTACATGCTTTGAATTATATACTGGATGGTGACAGAAGCATATACAACATGTTCTGTGGAGCATACTATCCCTTCCCCATGCATAGTCAGTTTAGCTCTCTTTATAATTTAATTAACCTTGACTCTATCTATTCTGATGGCAACACCACTTGGACTGAGTTTAAAATGGGGGAAGTGGGGCTTTATTTAGGCCATATAATCAAAACAGACAGGCGATCACAGGAACCAAGTAATGATATGGCAGCTCATCTACTTCTCTCCACCACTTGTATGCTGTCATATTGGCTTCATTCCCTCTGGTGAAGATAGTGTTTGTTTCTTGTTTGTGTTTTGACCAGGCAAGCAGCAAAACATAAGATGTTCTGAGATTTTATTCTCATAAACTTATTGTGAGTTCAGTTGGTTGTTCATCTAGATTCCATAACCATCTCCCCTTTCCTAGCTTAGTACTAATTTTGCTCATGTACTGACACAGATACTTATATATCCATCTCTCTGCATCAAGTTCATGGGACACTGGATAATCTGACCTCTGCTCCATTTGGCAGTAGGACTGTACAGGGACTTAACTGGTCTAAGTCAGTCCTAGCAATTCTACTCCCATAGCCAACATTTTATTTTGGAAGCTGGACTTCAGACTATTATTGAACAATTACCTTATGGTTAGTAATTGGGTATTTGACCTAAAAGGGCCCAAGTTGTATTTAATCTCATCTCTCAAATAAGTATGACATAGAGTAGTTAATTCCTTTATTGTTTAAGTTAATTTGAGTCTGGATTTTTATTATTTGCAGCCAAAAGCATTCTCATTGGTAAACACCTCAAGACAACAGAGGAAATAGCATTCTTCACGGCTGACTCCATTTAGGAAAATCCTGAAAGAGAACATTGATTATGCTTGTATCTTGTGCAAGTAAATAGAGCATGATACTTTCCTGGTTAGCATCATACAAGCCCTTCTCTGTGTATATGATCTGTAGCTTTCACCAAAACTTATATATGGGGTGCAACTTGGCATAAGACTTAACAACCTGATTGTAGGAATGAAGAAGCTGAAAGAGAGTGGTCATACCCACAAAATTTATTTACAGCTTATTAAGGTAGAATTTTGTATCATAAAATTCACCTATTATAAATATACAATTCAATTTTAAATAAACATAGAGGTATGCAAGCATTATCACAGTCCTGACTTAAGATAATTTCCTCAGCTCAGTGATTGACTCTGTGCCTGTTTGTAGTCACTTCTGCTCATACCCTCAGTGTGAGACAACCACTCTTGTTTTCTGTGTCTATGGATTTGCCTTTTCTAGGCATTTTATCTGAATAAAATTATACAAGGCATAGTCTTCAGCATCTGCCTTTTTTTTAACTTTGCAAAAATTTTTGAGGTTCAAATCTATCAATTCATGTATCACTGGTTTCTTTTTTTTATATTGTTGAGCAATAGTTCACTGTATGGATAAGCCATATTTTCTTTTTCTTTATACCAATCATGGATACTTAGATTGTTTGCAGATTTCTTGGCTATCATGTATAATGCTGATAAGAACATTTGTTTTCATGCTTTTGTGTAGACAGAGGTTTTCAATTCTCCTGAGTGGATACTTAGAAGGAAACTGTTGGGGTCTATGGTAAGTTTTAGTTGAACTTAAATGGCCAAAATATTTTCCTAAGTGGCTATATTACTTTATATTCCTAACAGCAAAAGGCAAGGGTCCTAGTTGTACCACATCCCTTGTCAACTCTTGGTATTATCTGGTTTTTGAACATAGTCATTCTAGTGAATATGCAGTGATATTTCATGGTGATTTTAACTTGCACTTCCCTAATGATGTCGAGTATCTCTTCATGTTTCTGACCTTTTCATAAAATAACCTTGTTCACCTATGAAATAGAACTCATCAAAGGAGTCTTACGTCTCTACCAATAATTCCCCTTGTGAATGTCAGCAAAGGAAAGGGGAAAAATTCCTTCCCTTTTAGGCTGAAATTCAGGGCAGTGAGCTGAATCCTTCCCTCCTTTATTATATCCACAGTGTACAGACTAATTGTGGCAACATTGTGTAGGTGGGGTCACTGAATTCATAAGCAAATGATCTCCTTTGTGGATAAGGCACATTTCATCCCAGAACTTGGAGAAGATACTATCTCAGTTCATCATCCCACCTTTGCTGCTGGGATGCTTGAAAGCCTCACGTGACCCCGTTAGTACAAGCTTTCTGAGGATACCTCTTCTAGCCACATGGTAGTTGGTGTTATTTCCTTTACCTTTTGATAAAAATGACTTGCTCTCTCTCTCAGGGTAAAGAAAGTCTCTACATATGTTTCTCAGTTGGGTTGCAGTAATCTGTGCTTTTTAGGAAAAGGTTACTTCTTAGAGGAGCTGAAAGGACTCAAGGTTCATACATTGCTCCCTAGCATATGTGGACTCCCTAGAATATGTGAGTCCAGGGAAACAGGTACCAGTTCCTGTGTTGCTAAGGTCCTGAATCCTTGATAGCTCTGAAAACAGAAGATTAAAATACCTGCGAGGGGAGTGCATAGCAGCTGGCTGACACATAATTGACATGGAGCTTAGCCAGCAGAAGTCCCTATTAACAGACCAGTGGGGTGGTTAAGAGCACGTACTTTAAATCAGATTTCTTCAATTGGAACTACATGCTGTGTGTGTGATTTTAGACAAGCTACTTAACCATGTTAAGCTTCAGTTAAATCAACTGTAAAATGGGATTAATAATAATACTTTATTCTTAAAATCATTGGTCGGATTAAATGAGATAATGCATGTAAAGTGCTTAACATCATTCTGAATTTCTTTGGCTATTATACTTTTATGTTATATTTAATTTTATATATTTGGCACTTGGAAGAAAGCCTGGAATATAATGTGCACTCGGTGACAATTTTTTAACTACATGCAATTCAGATATTCATTCATGTATTCATTTATTCAAGGATGAATGATGAATTTATTCTATACATTCATTCTATGCATTCACTCATATCATAGATGTTTGTGAGATACCTACTATGTGTTAGGCAGGTTTTGGATCAGTATAGTTCTTAGGACAAACCCAGCTATTGCTTGTTTTTGTGAATAAAGTTTTATTGGAACACAGCCACACACTCTTAGTTGCATAATGTCTATGACTTCTTTGTGCTACAAAAGCATATTTGAGTAACTGTGACAGATCCTGTGTGTCCCATAGAACCCAAATTATTTATTATTTGATCTTTTACAGAAAAAATTTTGCAACCCTCTTGTTAGATACTAAATAAAATAGTTAACACAGTAAGATGATATTCCTGCTCTCATCATAGTAAGGATGAGACAGACAACAAGCACACAAATTAGCACATATGAACATGCATTCACACATGCAAAATATCTGTGGTGATAAGCACAATAAAAAAAAAATAAGGAAGTATAAGAGGATAGAGAAGAATTAAGAATAGAGGTGGGAGAAATAATTTTAGGGAAAAAAGCTTACCATTTAAATATCTCTCAGAGGATTGGCACCAACCTGCAAACCCAAAGGTTGCTGGTTCGATTTCCCAGTCAGGGCACATAACCACATTGCAAGACAGGCCTCTGGCCAGGTCCGTAGCTGAAGGCAGGTGAAAGGCAACCATACAATGATCTTTCTCTCCCTTCCTGCCTTCCTCCCTGCCCTTTTCTCTGAAAATGGTAAGTAAAATCTTAAATAAATAAATAAATAAATATCTCTTGTCTCGGGTCAGAAATTCAGTTTCTCTTTAGTTGTTTATTTACAAGGCTATTTTTCAATAGCAAAACAAATGCTCACTGGCCCATGAAGCTTCTTGAACACATTCAGAAACCACTGCAGGTTAGAAATAAACCCAGATGTGACCTACAAAGCTGGTTCAGGGAGGCCTCATAAACAGTATTCTGAAACTGAGCAAGACACACCTGGTGTTTGCTGAGTGGCATGGTTTTGCCCAGGAGTGGGTCTCCCTATGTGGTTCTCAGTGAGGACATCACTGCTGGCAATGAAAGAGGAATTGTATGTGTGGCCTCTTCCAGGCTGCTTATCTGTGGTCAAGACTAAATTGAACAGTGTCTACTCTACAAACCAAAAGGGAGCACTGGGGGCCTCCAGAGCTGATAATAAGAGCAATCAGAAATAGGTCAGTGATGCTCTGGAAGGTTTCCTACCCCGAGTCTTATTTTCAGTAGTGTTTTCACAGTGGTATCTTCTGTAGAACAGGTTGCTTGACACTGCTGCTGCTAGGTAAGCAAGTTGCATTGTTAACAAGATTGCAGCAGGGAGCAGGGCACTTGCACAAAATATTACTGGGAAGGTCAGCAAACCTTGTCTCTAATGAGCCAGATCATAAATATTTTAGATTTTATAGGTCTTAGGCTTCAGCTGCCACTATTCAACTTTTTTCCTGCAGCACTGAAGCAGCCTCAGACAATACATACTCAAGTGAGCATGGCTGCATTCCAATAAAACTTTATTTGCAGAAGCATAGAGGATCTGGGTTGTGAAGTAGTTTTCCAACCATGCTTCACCCATAGGCTTTGTCTCCTCCCCTCGGACTTCCTGACTCAGGCCAGCCATGTGCACATCCACAAAAGCTCCCACAGAGTCAGTACATGTGGGGCTATGTGGTAGTTACAAACAACTTCAGAATCCCAGTGACTGTAAAACAAAGATTTGCTTCTTGTTTCTGCAATATCTACCACAGATCTGGGTAACTCTCCAGAGTACCTGTCCTCCATGCAATGATCTTGTTATTCAGTCTCATGGAGGCACCATCAAGCTGTAGCTTCACTTCTGGGAGCACACAGCCTTCTTGGTGGGTGTAGCTGAGGAAAAGCAAGAGGGGAGGTCTTTCAACAGCAGTTAAGTGACTGGGCCACTAACAGTTTGGCCAAAGCTAGTCACACCACCCTGATTAGCTACAAAGATACGGCAAATGTCATCTTCCCATGTGTCTACAAGAAAGGGGATCTGGCTATGTGTAAGAAAGAGAAGTTTTTATGTGTTTGACCCATTGTTTTAATTGAATAATTGATTGGTAATCATTAATAGGCAATCTGACATATTCACCAGTAAATAAGCTGTCCATGTGGTATTTATGAAAGTATATAGTTTGCATCATTATAATTTGGACAGTTATTTCTTGTGGGGAATATATGAAAGGAAAACGCTCTCTAGACCTAGGATCAGACAACTTTCACTGTATTTATTCTTGTATTTGAGGTTAAAAGTCATTGTTAGTGGTGTTAATCCCATTCCTGACCTTGACATGTATCTCTTGCCTCTGAAAGTCAAACATGTTCACACTGACGAAGTGTCTTCTGACATTGGGTTTCACCTGTTATTCTGTAAGTTATACCTAATGAACACTCAGCCTCACTTTCTACACTGATCTGGTTTTGTTGACTTTCCTAATTTGGTTAAGAAGGCTATAAATAATAATCCAGTCTCCTTTGTTTATGGTTAACAATACTGGCCATTATAATTTTCTATGGCAGCACATGTGGTGGATAATAAATTAAACAGTAAAGCTGCCACATGGAGAATAGTTCTGTTTTTATTTTTATGGCTGTTTCTTTAATCTGATACATAATTAAGTCCAAGGTTCAATATTTTTTTTTGGGGGGGGGTCAGATCCTGGTTAATTCAGTGCATTGTGAGATGTTCATTTTCCTGGTGCACTGTGAGTAGGAGAGTAGGAGAAAACTATGCAGCTCTTCATCTGTATGGAAAGGTGCTTAAGTGGGATTTTTTTTTTTTCTTTTCTGAAAAGGAAGACACAAATTACCTTTGCTTTCAGAGTTCATTTCCATTGAAAACGTAAAAGTGATTCTATACTTAGGCTTTCTCAAAGCAACCTTCTTTACTTAAGAGAACACAATTCTAAAAACCTTCTCCTGGGGGAATAATTTTCCCTGCCTTCCATCTCGCTCAATGATTTGCTCAGTCTCCACAATTTGTCTGGCTCCCTCTCACACTGATTTACGATTCCCCCAAATCTGTGGGAGAATTTGCCAAGCTGCAGACCAATTCATTATGTTTGCTGTTGGACCCGTTAGGTGCTGGCATTTCTATTCTGTCAGATGTTTTATACTTAATGTGCACACGTTTTGCTTTTGTTTTTCTTAAGTTTCAAGCTGACCATATAAAGGTGATTCTAACAGCAACAACAAAATTCACTGAGGTGCATTTTCCTTCATTTATATACAAAATCTTTTTAAAAATGTACAGCGTCCCCAGGAACTACACACAGGACCCATTTCTCGGAGAAACAGTTTTGTGCTCTGTCCACAAAGCCCCAACCTTCATGGTGAAAAGTATGCCAGCCCTGCTCCATCTGGTAACACTGTTATGATAATGTGATAATAATACCCAAACAACAATAGCGATTTTTTGCCCAACACTTACTTTATGCCAGGCATTTTTTGACTGTATGTTACCTATATTAACTCTTTAAATTATTATTTAATTCTATGAAGAGGAAGGATGCTATTGTTATTCCAATTTCTTCTCCTATAAGAAACAGGTTCAGAGAGGTTAAGGAAGTGAGCTTTAATACACAACCAGAAAGCTACAGAGTGCCTGGAAGCTTGTCTCCCCACCACAGATGCTCTTCTCATCAGATGCAGAGCAGGCAGTACAAGCCCCTGCATTCTAGAGCCATGTTTTCAGAAAGCCCAGACCAAAACTTATTTATGCATTGATATTGATGTATCTGGTAAGGCCCTTTGATTTTATTGGATAGCACTTTATAGGCTGATAGATGAGATGCCACTAAGTAGAGTGACATTGTTTTCCCCTTTCCTGTAAAAGGTGAGGTGGTTTCCTGTGGTGTTAGAATGGATTGCAGGAGATTTGCTTGAGGAGAATTATCTTTGCTATACTCCCCCGCTTCATTTCTGCTGTGAGTTATTATGGTAAAAAAAAAAAAAAAAAAAAAAATGATACACCAGAACACTTGCTTCAAGGTGAAAATATTTAGGCAAAATATTACCACAGGGAAAGTTTATTTTAAGCAGCCTGGTTAACAAAAAAAGAAGCATGTGTCAGATTTAGGATTTTTATGCTTAAAGCTCATCACAATGCCATGAAACATTGGTTGGCAAACTTTTTCTGTAAAGGGCAAGATAATAAATATCTCAGGCTTGTGGACCATATGGTCTTTGTTACAATGACTCAACCTTGTAGTTGTAGAGCCAAGGCAGTCATAAGCAATGTGTAAACAAATGTGTGTGGTTGTGCTATAATAAATCTTCATTTTCAACATCAGGCAGCAAGAAAAACTTGGTCTTCAGGCTTTAGGTCTCTGACTCCAAGAAGTAAAGGAATGGCCAGGGGATTTGGAGAGAAGGTTTCTATTCTGGCCTGCTGTTGGCCAGCTGGGCAGCTGTGGAAGAGTCCTTCAACCCTTCTGAGACACAGTCTTCCCAGCTGCTAAATGGGGAAATGGCTACTGAACTATTTATTAGCATGGCCAGGAACACAGAATGAATACAGAATCAAGTGAATGATGTACCAGAGTCAATAGAAGAAAGCCCATTTTGCCATTCTCTGCCTTTTTCAAAATCTGTTTTGTTCTACATGTTTCTACCTTCTGCTCATCAGTTAATAAGTGATAATAGTCATGGCTGCCAGAGAATTTTAATGTGTTTTTATTTTTAATCTTGGGGTAATGACAGTATTAGAGGAGCACCCCCAGAGGTCATCTTTCTGAATAATTGCATGTGAAGTGGCCCTGAAATAGTTACTAGGAAAGCAAAGATCTCAGCTATCAAGGTGAGGGGAGGAAAAGTTTTATTTCCTTTGGAACAGAGATAGGAAAGCAAAGCTTACCAATTCCTGCTTCAGTCCAACATTTGTGACACATACCAGTAGAGGATCCTAGCCTTCCTCATAGATGAGCTAGATTAACCTTCAAAAGTGTGTTCAGACAATCAGGTAGTTATTACCGGTGGTTTGTAGTTGTCTCATAAAATGAACTGTATCAGGTATCTGCAACCTGGATAATTTGCTTTGAGGGTCAGGGAATTGGAAACCTACCTCAAATTATACACAATGTGAAACTGTGGACGAGCTGTTACTCTTGTCTCTGCTTTGTAAATACTGATGCTGTTTTACATCAACCTCAGCTTGATTCTGAGGCCACACCTGAGAAACAAAGAGTACAAGTATCTCCCTTCTTCCCTCAAGCCTTATTTCTTCATAACATGACCACCCATTGAAACATGGTGAGCTCCTTCATTTTCTTGGTTCTAAAAGGCTTAGCAGCAGCTGTTATCTCTCTTTGTTCTGTATGCTGCTGCCCTTTTCCAGATATTCCATGATGAGGTGTTACTCTACAAATCTGGGGATAAGAGGCAGTCCTAATTCTTGGTGCAAAGAAAAATACTCATGTCACATTCCCTTAAGGGAAAAGGGAGAGTTTAGCTTGAAAATATTTCCTATGTGCCAAAGGGAGGAAGAGCAGGACACACCATGGAATGCAACAATCCCAGGAATAGCATCAGCGTCAGGCATAGCCACCCACCTTTCTTTTCTGTGGTTGTGGCCAACACTTCCATTTTGTCCTTTTCTCCACTTTGCACATTGCCTGTAGTCCTTCTGGAATGCTCTCCCCAGATCCTTCCATGGCTGTTTTTCCCCATGGTTATAAATTATCTTATCTTCTTTGTTAACTAATTTACCACAGGTCTGCCACTAGAACCTCAGCTTTCGAGAGCACAACCTTATTTAGAGCAATGCTTTACAAATGATAGGCATGTAGAAATGCTTTTAGAGTACATCAAAGTACAAATAAGAGAATGGCATCTCTAATTCCAGATTCCCTCAGAGAGACAATTAAGTTGGCCTAGCAAGGACCAGTCTTCAACCCTGGTCCTACTACTTGAGGCATAGTGAGTGGAATCACATAAGATGATCACTTTTTATGGGTACCTGTGTCTGAGGGAAGATTGATTTGGAAAGTCATCATGGATGAGGAATATACAGTATTCCCAAATAACAATAAGTACATTGCATTTCTGGGTTGATGTCCTTAATGTTGGCGGAGGAAATGGATAGTTTTCCTGCTTGAAATTTTATATTAGCAGTTGAGGCCCACTGGAAACTATGGGGTACCCTGAACCCAAAGGTTTTTATTTACTTACTGCTGTTAAAGAATTAAAGCTTCATAGGTCAACCCAAAGTTTATCTACAACAGATGATTTGTGTCTTTTCCCCTTTACTTATTCTATCCATACTTCTGAATCAAGTGTCTGTATTTTATTTTCAGGCTACCAAAAGCCTGTGTTAATAATCTCACAGGATCCTGAAACAGGGCCACGTAGTAATCTCCAGGCAGAAATTATGGAATAGCTGATTTACCCTGAAAACAAACAAGGGCTTAGTGAGAGCTGCTATTAGAACAAAATTGGTGAAACTTATGGAAAACTTTTCATCTTCTTTCAGTTTTGTTCAAAAAGGATGTACCTATCACCAATTATCAGGCATGATTTTCAATATGAAGAATATAGGTCTCTGCTCCCCTTGGAACTGCCATTCTAATTTGGAAAGTAATTGAAAATAGAGATTAAGTAAAGCAATAATGAAAGGACAGCATTTCAGATGGGATGTTATCATTAAGAAAAGGAAATGGAATGGTGTGAACTGGGCTGACTAGGGGTGCTGCAGATCACTAGAGGGAGCATGAAGTCTTGGTGGGAGAGGAAGGCAGGATCTGTAAGGAGGGTATGTGAATGGGCATCAGTAGGATAAGGCTTCAGGTGTTTGAAGAGCAGGGAAAAAAAAAAAAGCAGCGTATGGTTGGAATGAGCTCCAAAGACAAGGGGGAGAGAAGAGGGTGGAAGAAAAGCAGGCCAAGGGACACTTCTTTGCTTGTGGTAAGGAGCTAGAATTTTAGTCCCAGCATAATGGGGAGCCACTGGAGAGGCCTAAGAGAGGGGGACATCATCCAAATGACAATTTATAAGAATTTTGTGGAATGGACAGGGGAAAGGTAAAGTGGAAGCAGAGTCCAAGGATGAGATAATGACAATGACCATATAAGCAACAATTCGCCACATGGCAGAGGGCACCTATCCACTCATCTGCATTGTGGTCAGTTTTTACCTCCCTGTAGTTTTCCCACAACCTCAATTTCAAAATTAACGAGTGATTTAAGTGTCACCTCTAGTGTGCCTTAATGGCAAACCTCGGTGGGTTAGCAAACAGCATTGTAACATAAAATCATAAGGGGATCAAATATATAGGTCTTGATCATAGGGGTATACTTAAAGAGTTATGAAGCATAATTTATGTTGGTGAAGTCTTATGAAACTATTTTTAAAACCTTTTTTATTATTAACTACATATAGTTTGAACTTTAAGAGTCAAGACAACCTTGAAATATCTGTGATTCTATTTATCAACTCAGAACCTTAAACAAGATTCCCAACTTCTAAGTATCCTGTGTGTGTGTAAGGGGATATTAATTAACCGCAGTAATAATACCTACTCATAAATCTCACTTAGTAATAAGTACAAGTATGTTTACTTTGTGCCAAATGTATGCTTGACACTTGATATACATTATGTCTTTGAAGAATTACAATGACGGGGTGATGATATGCATATGAATGCCTCACATTGTGAACAAGGAAATTAAACCTTGAATTAAATAACATGTTAGAAATTGTACACTCAGTAAATATAGAAGTGTTCATAGAGTTTACCTCATTTAATTCACCTAACAATGGGACATTGTGGAATAGTGAATGGAAACACTTGGCATAGCTTCAGTCACAGAGGGTATTTGATAAGTTTCATGCTGTATATCTCTCTGTAGATTTCAAATATTTATGAGCACAGAATTAATTCTAAGGAAAATAAATTAAAGGAGGTGTTTACGTGTAATTTTTTCCTAATGATTCCACTGCACCCTTGAGCATTCCACGTGTGTATTTAATCACAGAATCTCAGCCATGATGTTTCTGACAGGTAATTTCCTTAATGCATTTGACAGAGATGGATTGCATGGAAGACCATTGGATTCTGTGCTTTTGTCTGCAAATGATAAGACTAGATCAGATCTATGTGAGTCTAGTGCCGCCAATGATATTGCATCCTAATAATTCCCATGATAATATGGATAATCTTTGCGGACATACACATTCATGGCCAGATGGAATACACCAGTTTGCAAGACACCCTGCCACTTTTATTACACCTTGAGAAACATCTAGGCTGCTATTTGTGTATCTGAATTAGAAATCAATTTAGTCCTCAGAGATAGGCCTAGCTATGCAGTTTATCTTCAAATACCCTTGCATTTTTTTTTTCTTTTCCCTGCTATGACTGAGAGTGGTGACTGATGAACACAAATGTCAAGACATCGGATTCCTTTTTAGATTGTAATGTATTTACAATGGCATGTGACAATCTCAACATCGCTGAGACTCACTGATACTTGAAGAGCAACAGTGATTTGGGCTTGTACCCTAGGTACCAATAATCCCAATCAATTCTCAAGCAAAGGCACAGATGCCTCTCAGTGGAGATTTGCTTCCTGACCCTTTCTTCCTCTCCCCTCCACTATGATTCAGCATTTAGCTCCTATGGCTGGTTGGATCAAGGGAACCAGAGAGTCAGGATCAGGGATCTTTGATGCCCCTGGGAAACACAGATGCTGCTACTTCACAGATGTCCTTTGACTAACATGGCACTTGCTCTCAGCAGGCACATTCTTGTGTAGTATCATGTTATACCCAAAAGAGAGATTTTGTTGATTTTGTTGTTGCCAATCTAGTACTAGCCTCTTACACTGAACTACCTGAACCCTCCTGGGTGCTTATAGATTCACTGAGAAAAAATTCTGGTTCCCTTTAAAAATGAATTTTATTATGAAAAAAAACCTCATGCATTTAGAAAGGATAAAGAGTAATGCAATGAACACCATATACTCACTATTGGGATTTAATAATTGTGCAGGTATGCAAAACGACTTTAAAGAAAGTTTTCAGATATCATAAAACTTCCTTTTTAAAAACGATTTTATTTATTATTTTCAGAGAGAAGGTTAGGGAGAGGTAGAGAGAGAGAAAGACATCAATGTATGGTTGCCTTTCACCTGCCTCCAGCCGCAGATCCAGATGGAGACCTGGCTTGCAACCTGGTTATGTGCCCTGGCTGGGGAATCGAACCAGTGACCTTTGCATTCGCAGGCTGGCACCTATCCACTGTGCTACCAGCCAGGGCTTATGAAACTTCCTTCTAAATACAAATCTGATTTTTTATAAAACCAGAATATCATTATTGTAACTAATAACATTAACTTAAATTCATCCTGTCATCAAATAATCTATATTAAAACTTTCTCAGTAGTCCCAATAATATTTCTTATAACTTATTTGTTAAATGAAGCTCTTTAGTTACTCTGAATTACTGAAATTATATTTAAGGAGAGAAGGGTAAGTGGCATAAGATAGAATATAAATATTTAAAATATTTTTTTCTTTATAGTGAATCTGTTCTACCTTGTTTGGGTCTTCCGAAAGATTATTAATCACTTAAAAAAAAACCACTTGAAGTCTTAAAAAGGACTATACATATAATAGGGTACTATGGGAAAGCCCTTTTAAAATTATGGAAGCAAATATAGTGCTTTGTAAAATAACATTTATCAACATTTTTCTGAATAGTGAAAAATTGGAAAACCCCTAAATTTCTGACACAAAGAATTATATAATTTACGGTGGTCCTATTGGAAAATACTCACAATATAATATCAAGTGAACAAAGCAGATTTCACAACTACATGGGCAGTATCACAGCTCTCTAAGAATTAGTGCACACCCAGACAAAAATATTAAATACATTTTTTGATGTGTTAACCATAATTACTTCTAGGTGGTAGGATTATTGTTCATTTTATTTCATTTTACGCTTCCAAAAATGATTACAATTTTGCATGAATTGTGGCATATTTTGGTGATTAAATGAAATAATTTTGATGAATTAGCCAACTCAACAAGAGGTATATTGTCTAGTTGGAAAGGAAACCAGAGCATAAATGAGAAGTGATGAAACACCCTCATGCTCAAATTTTCAGCATAGATGTCTTGTAACAGACCATAGCTGCAAAGTTGCAGAAGGTAACAGAAGTGTTTCTTGCTGAAATGATGAAGCCATAGGATGTCTCTCAAGTGCTTCCTCTGGCTTGCATTGAAATTCTCTGGTATTTGTCATGTAGGGTTTGATTAAAATCCTAAAGTTGGAATTTGCATTGCAAGTTGTTTCATAATGCCATTTGGAGGAAGCTTTTAATGGCATGTCACAGAGGTCTGATATGAACCCTAACTGAAGTTATGCACAGGGAAATGTTTTGCTCAATTGCTACTTTATATTGTAAAGAAATAAGAGCAGATATGCTGCAGATTTATCCATTGAGTATTGGTTCATTATACTACTTTTGGTATTGCTATCCTGAGTTGAGTGTGTCCTCATTTATTTCTGATGCAGGTTAGACATTTCTCGTGAATACAGAAAGTATGACCATGAGAAAGTATGATCATTTAATTTACTGTTAAAAATTTAAGTTTCAGAGGTTGATGATCCTTCAGAGAAATGGTGGAAACAGAGGGCAGAGATCAGCAGACAGAGATTGGAGGAAGTTCTTTGACTGGGCAAAAGCCATAACTGCAGCCTGAGAAATGGGATAAACCATCTGATAAAGGGTTAACCAGAGACAGATCAAACCTTCAGGGCATTAGGTGGGGAAGTTGAGTCATTTCTAGTTGATGAAGTCTAGGGAGATATCTCCATAGGGACCCTAATATAAAGCCTCACATTGATTCAGGTAATTGCCCCTAATCTGAGAATGTATTGTCCTTACTCCGTAATATTTACATGTACACACATACACAACCACCACCCACCCCACCCACACACCAGAAGGCATAAGCCACTCTGCGAGGTGTATTTATATAAATTAGCCTTTCATTAGAAGAATGGCACTCTAGATAGGTTGTGAATTACTGATGAGTTCTAGGTCAGTAGTCCCCACAATTCCCAGATACCTGTGGGCAATCTCCTGAACATCTTCCCCAATACATCTGGTGAATAAAATTTCATTCTTTCCTCTAGCTTTCTGGAAGAATCTGTTTTAGCCAGCCTATACCCTGATCACCTGTGCATCTGTAATGGTTTCAACCCAAAGAGAGGGAAAAATAGTATCATTAACCTAAATAAAATAGTAGATATTGATTACTATCTCAAATGCAGAGTTCTCTGTTGAATAATTACAACAAAAATCTTGGGACTTTGTAGAAAGCCTCTAAGGAACAGAAAACCATTGATGAAGTAGTGTGCTTAGCATAATTAAATTGGAATAACTTAAAATAATTTTTTTCAAAATATAAAAGTCTTGGAAGCTAAAGTCAACTTCTCTCATATTTTTGGTTAGCATGTATAAGCATTGATACTTCTCACTCTTGAATAAATACCCAAGAGATTTTGACTTCTTAGGTGGGCACTTGACTTATTTAATTTTTTCTGACTAACATTCATATCTCTAGATGATGAACTAAAGGGCAGATAGGAAGTGATGTAAGTTAAAAGGGGAAACTGAAAATGTTGTCATATGGAGTGAGTGCTATAGCTTCCCAGAAGAAACTCAGATGAAGTACCCCCATCACCCCATAGAATAGGCATGGTATACTCTGGCCACTGCTGTTCTGTGTGGAACAAATTGTTCATTGAGCAGATAGAATTTCCCATACTCACTCTATCATATTTGCTGTAAGAGTTAAAATGGACTTGTCTACACACATGTACATGCTGAAGGAGGTTTGATTATGCTTCAGAGGATGATAACTGTTCAGGGGATCATGAAAAAAGCTTTTTTAAAAAAAACTAAATTAAATTACAAATAAATTTCCAGGCTTTTCTCCAATCTTCTCAAGTAGAACCTGGAGAAAGGGGCCTGAATGTATACTGGATGCCCCACTCCTCCCACCCAGGTAGGGTCCCATTGATCATTCCAGTTTGGGAATTTGTTGGGTATGAATGTGATATGATTAGAATGCTATGTAACTGATTCATAACCCAGGGGAAAATCCGTCTTAATTCTTTACCATTGTACTTACTGTTTAGAATCTGTAATTTCATCCTAAGGGAATCACACTCAACCCCTCCCAGTTTTTAATATGGAACTTTGTCATAAGAATGGATATCCTCAATCTTTAATATTTGATTGGATAAATAATTCTGGTCATGGTAGATCAGAAAGCTGCTTTTTTTCCTTCTTTCTAATAAAAACTGTAATCTGTTGCTGACAAAAAAAATCTGTATAGCGTTTCCTGGGTGCTTTAGAATAGGCTGTGACAAATGGTGTCTTGCATTGTACAATCGTCCTCATGACTTGTAATACATCGTTTAATGAATTGATCACAGTGGAATGCAAAGATGAAGTAGCATTTATTTTGTATGTTATATTGCATATAATTTTTAGAGTTGACATTTATAACCATGGAGGATGTTATTTTACATATCATCTTCAAACCATATCAGCCTTAAACACATTTAAATTTAATAAGCAAGTAGATTAGATTTGCTTTTAAGCTAGGCATATCATTACAGTGCATATTTCTGGCAGAGGGCACTCTCACGATTAAATACTATCTTTAGTTGTCTTAAAGAAACAAAAATTATGAAGAAGGGGGTTAGAGAAGAGCTGAAATAATTAAGTATGATATCCAAAGAATACTCTTTGATGGACCAGTCTGAGCAGAGCCCTCTAACTATTGAGGAAAGAGAGTCCATTGGTTTTATTAACCATCATCAGGCAACTCTGAGGCTGAATGCAAGCCTTAGAAATGAAATGAAAATTCTATAATAGGAACATCATTGTGATAATAATTTATTAAATTTCCTGAGCCATCTCCCTCTGAGGAGGGCAGCACAACAGCCCTGGTGATTAATTTTCAACATCATTTAACATTTTATTAGAAGGCAACAGTTTTTAATCTATTGATGCCCTTTCTGTACAATTCCATGAGTGGTTTTCCAAGCTGGAAGGGAGGAGGAAAAGTAGAGGAGAGAGAGGAGGTGTCCTGATCACAGTTCTAGTTCTGGTATCAAATATCTCAGACTCTCCTGTGCTTTTATGGCATTTTAATATTTTGGCCTCATGGTAGGTCATTGGTGTTTTGTGACAGGAGAGTTTCCTCTTGGATCCAAAATTAGGAGAGTTATAATATTCAGAGAGAGGATTACTCTGAGAGGGTTGGGATGAGAAACTTGGACCGGGAGCTTCTCAGAGTCTTTGTAAGGCTTACTTAGATAGGGGTAGCAAGCTCTAGTGCTGATAGAGGTCAGAAAGATCCCCTAAGTAGAGGTTACAACACAAGCAGGTGGGGAAGTACTTGGTGTCACTATTGTACTCAGCCACATGTTGATGTAGTAGAATATCATCTGTGAGGAGACTAAGAAATAACAGCACAATGCAAGGTGAGACCTTGGATTGAATCCTGGCAGAGAAAAGGGAGGTAAGTGGGGAAAAAAACTAAGAAAATCTGGTTTGATCTTCAGCTGAGTTAACAGTATCATACCAATGTTAATTTCTTTGTGTGGATATGTGCTATGATTTAGTAAGGTGTTAATATTAGGGGCAGCTGGGGGAGAGAAACACAGGATTTCTCAGTATTACTTTTGCAGTCTTTATGTAAATCTGAAATTATTTCAAACTAAGAGTATTTTTATAAGCAATAAAGACAATGTGTGGGACATGATAACAGGAGAGATCAAGTTCAAGGGTAACTCTGATGAGACATTCCACTGGGGCAATCTCAGGCACCCTCTGAGAACAATTGAAAAGCAAAGACAAAAGCCATCTCTTTTGCTCTATTCTGTATGAGTATCTTATAGTTTGACAGTGTGGTGGGCAAAATAATGCCCTCTCCCAAATCATGTCCACACCTTCAATCCCTAGAACCTGTGAACATGGTAGATTACATGATAGGGGAATTGGGTTGCAAATGGAATTAATCTCTTTACCATCTGACCATGAGGTATAGAGATTATCCTGGGTTTTCTGATTGGACCCAATATGATTACAAGGGTCCTTAATGAGTGGAAGAGGAAGGCAAGAGGAAAGAATGTGTTAGAGTCATATTTTGGGGGGGGGGGCAAAAAAGCTCTACAGACCATTGCTGTCTTTAAAATGAAAAGAAGATGTGCTGAGAAATGCAGGCACCTTCTAAAATCTGAAAAAGGAAAGATCAGAGATTCACCCCCAAAGGCTCCAGAATGGAACATAGCCTCACTGACATCTTAATTTTAGCTCAGCAAAGTATACATCGAATTTCTGAATTACAGAACTATAAGACAATGGACTTGTGTTCTTTTAAGCCATTACATTTCTGGTAATTTGTTACAGCAACAACAGGAAACAAATACAGGCAAGAAATCAATATAGCACCAAAAGCTTACATGGTCCTTATATGTTATAAGCATTTTATATGCATCACACACCTCAATCCAATGAGGTAGGTATACTACCTTACACTCAGCTTTACATATGAGGAAACTGAGCAGAGAGATGTGAACTTGTCCAGTGTCTTAGCTGGTGTGTAATGAGCAGAAAATTAGAGGTACAAGGTCCATGCTATAAACCAGCCAACATGAGTAAGCAGCCTGGTATGTTAGTGCTATACTCTGGCATCAGTCTTAGCAGCAATTATGATTTTGTGTTGAGGTAAGTTAAAGTGGAAAGAACTGTCATGAGAAGGAAGAAATAAGAGACTGAAATTTTCTTGAAGAGGTGACTAGAAAGATATTTTAATAGCAGTTGAAAAGACAGCAGTCCCCTTTTTTTTTTTTTTTTTTTTTTTTCATGCATTGGCTGGAAAATGTTTTTCCCAAATTATAAATTCCATTTAATTATTATAGACTTAGTGGTACACAAAGATGCTATTAAGTAACATTAAACCAACCATTTGGGGAAGGAGTTATTTCTTTTTCAATTCTTTTCCAATTTCCCTGTTTATGCCATGAGAAAGTGGTGCTAGGATGTCTTAAACTTCTCTCTAATACCTGATAATTCTGGTTTTTAATAATAAAGTGGAGACCTCAGGCTCAGTGTCTGTAGGTAATGGCAGAAAGAGTTTAACAACTTGTGCTTGCATTGTATTTATTTTATGAAGATTCCATTTGGAATAAGTGGTATTATATTTTCCACTTATACTGTTGATATAATGTTGACTTTTAAAAATAATGTATTCCGTTGGAAGCAAAGTTCATCAGTGTAAAGATACATTAAGCAGCTGATAGTTTATTGTGATAGCATATGGTAGTCATTTAGTGATATTAGCAGAAGAAAGGCTTAGATTTTGGAACATCTGATTCTTTGGGGTTGAAGAGTTCCAAATATCAGCTCTAAACACTAAAGAGAAGTTAAATGCTAAGATAAAAATCCCACAGACAATGTTAAATTCATTTGTTTTTTACCTCTTCACTAGAAATACTTTCTTTGAATTTAGAAAGTGGAGACATCAAAGACAAATTCATAACATTTTTTTTCAATGTTAAAATTTGATTGGGTTAACTAAATCCATTGCTCCTTAATTTATGCTGTTCATTTTTCTACTAATTTCAGCAACAAAATTTCTAAAATCCCTCCTTTATGACATTTATTAGAAAACCCTTTCTGTTTTTATATCTTGAATCAATTCTATATGAACTGATTTCATATTTGGAGTCAAGTGCATACTCTGCTACCCATCTGGCTTTATATTTGTTGAAGGTATGTGTCGTAGTGACTCTTGCCCTTACATTACTTAGCATCTCACAGCCTTGCAGAGTGTGGCTTCTTATGAGAATTTGGTTCTCCAGTCAACCCAGACCAAGTCTGTCAGTGAACTGGTATACAGACTTCTTGTCCACCATATAAATTCTCAGTGAGATGAGATGAGCATTATTGCATGGGCAGGGGCAGCTGTCTGACATCTGCTGTGACATCTGGTCTGTGGTACCACAGAATGAGACAATGACTCAACAAACAGTACATGTTTGGAAGAACTGAATCCCCAAGATGCTCAAAGTTTAAAAATGGTACCTGGCTTCCACCTCTTAATAAATGGATGATTGAATGTAGGTTAGTGCATGTGACATGCTTTTCTTTCATTCTCTGTTGCATTGTAGTTTGTGTCATGATGTAAGGACTTTCTCCTAGGATCTGAGCATCAAACAAATCTGACTGTCACCTTTCTCAGCCTCCCACAGAAAGTTCTGAAGCTTCATTGATTACTGTTTTTGTTTGGCTTTGTTTTAGTCTCACCTCTCCCTCTCTTTACCCTCCTTTTCTTTCTCTTCCTCCCCCTTCTCCTTCTTTTATTTATCTAAAGAAATCAAAGGTATAGGCTTGGGCCAGCAATTTTTTAAAAAATTTTATTGTTGTTGTATTACATCCATCCCCTTTTTGCTCCCTTCTGTACCCCTCCCCACCCACCCATTCCCCCTAAAGTCAATCCCACCTTTTGTACATGTCCATGGCTCCTTTATACTAGGTTCTTGTCTAAACTGCTCCCCTTCCTTGCCTCTTCTTCCCCCCTCCCCCCAACCCCTTTTCCCCTGACCACTGAAGGCCTATTCACTGTATTCATATATTTGGTTCTGTTTTGCTTGTTGTTAGTTTTGTTCATCATTGTCCTGTAATGGGTGAGATCATATGGCATTTGTCCTTCACTGACTGGCTTATTTCACTAAGCATAATACTCTCCAGTTCCATCCATGTTGTTGCAAAGGGTAGGAGTTCCTTCTTTCTTTCTGCTGTATAGTATTCCATTGTGTAAATGTACCAAAGTTTTTTGATCCAATCATCCACTGATGGGCACTTAGGCTGTTTCCAGCACTTGGCTATTGTAAATAGTGC
>PVIW01001483.1:0-58109 GCA_004026585.1 Noctilio leporinus | reverse complement strand
AGTAGTAGAATAACTGGATCAAAAGGCAGTTCCATTCTTAGTTTTTTAAGGAAACCCCATACTGTTTTCCACAGTGGCTGCACCAGCCTGCATTGCAATTTTGAAGTCTAAATCAGTCTGGTCTATAGTCAGAATGGCAATAATAATAATAATAATAATAATAATAATAATAATAGATCAATTTACTTAGCACATGTGTGCTGTAAATTTACTGCTTGTGGTGCTGGCCATGTCATATCCATTTGTACTTTTCATCCTTCAATCTCAGTAAATCTTTTCCCCTAGTTTCTGCCACTTCTTCTCCTTTCTCTCCAGCAGCATGTGCCAGACCTGCTTAGCAGTGTATAATCAAGAAGCACCTTTTATTCAGACCATTGCCACCCTTGATAATGCAGGTATACAAAGGTCCAAATGCTTTGCAAACATTGATTAAATACTTATGCTGTGAAAAGTAGTGCTTTTTGAATGCGTGAGCTTACTTCACCCTGACAACAATTCTGAGAAATGAGTGTTTATTCCCTTTCCAAGAGGAATTCAGTATCCTGTCTTCAAAGAACACCTGGTTAGGAAGGGGAGATAGGCCCATGTAACTATAAAAAATATTGAATTACACATTGTACATGGAGGGCAGAGGTCATGCTGAGAAGAGTGCCTTGGATGGTTGGAGGACAGAGATGATTCCTAGTCAAGGTTTTGAGGATAGGTGGGCATTTTTCAGGCAGACAATTTACAGATGTTTCAGGCAAAGAAGATAGCATTTGCAAAGGGAAAAGGAAGTGGGATTCTAAGCCAAGATAAATATGCATGGCTAAATGTAGTTAGAGTGGAAGTTGGATTATCTGAACTATATAAAGTCAGTGGTCTTATCTTTATATACATAAAGATATAGGTAATTTTAAGGAGAGTTTTAAAGCCTCCATTTCAAAGGTATGCACCATAGCCAGCCTATTCTTCCTTGTATACCAATATCTGAACATGCACCTGGTTCCTTTGTTATCTCTCCCAATTATTCCTTCTCTATCTATCCTACCTCCTCTATCTATCCTACCTCCAACATGCCCTTCACCCAGCATTCTCTGGTTTCTCCACACTGTTGAAACTAAATACAGATGTGATTCCTCTTAGCCTCCTACCCAGCTATGGAAAGGATGAAATGAATTAAGAAAGTGTGTCTCTGAGCACTTCACATTTTATGTTATTGTATTTCAAGTGTGAGTAGGTGAGCTTGCTGTTGATTTTAACTTCTGCTTTTGGAAATCCAGAGGTTCCCTCTGTCTCTTGAGTAATCTTTTCTTGAGTACTAGGTTACAAAAGACATCAATAAGAGAGAGCCTAAAAACAGGTGAATGAAAAGTACAATCAGACTATGGAAAACAGTTGACAGCTCCTCAAAAAGTGAAACATGTGACCCAGCAATTCCACTTCTAAGCATATACCCAAGAGGACTGAAAACAGGTACTCAAACAAAACCTTGCACATGAAAGTTCATACATTATTCACAATAAACAAAATTTGGAAGCATCCCTAATGCCCACCAAGGAAGAATGGATCAACAAAATGGGGCAGGTCCATATAAGAAATGCCATCAATTGAAAGTCAGGAAGCACTGTTACATGTTAGAGCATGGATGAAACTAAAAATTACCAAGCTCAATGAAAATAAGCCAGAGACGAAAGGTCACATATTGCATCATTGTATTTATATACAATTACCAGAACAGGACAATCGTAGAGACAGAAAGTGGAATGACAGTTTCCAGGGAAGGGAGAATAGGGTGTGACTGTCTGAGAGATAGAGAGTTTTTGCTGGGGGTAATAGAAATGTTTTGGAACTAAATAGAGGTGGTGGTTGTGCAACATGTGAATGCACTAAATGTTACTGAGCTGTACAACTTTAAATGGTTAATTTTATGTTATGTGAATTTTGCCTCCATGAAAATAGAAAGGACCATCAAAGGTAAAACTCAGGATAGGTTCCAAAAAATGAGTTAGCTGTGTTCACACAGTTTGCACAGTACAAATCATGCTTGCAAGAAACCCCCAGAAATTGGTCCCTGAGGGTCTATCTGTAGTGTGGAAACGGATTCAGTTCAGGGTGCCAGTGGAGTATGGCCACCAGCGTCACACCATCATTGTCCTCCCCAGAGGAGGTTGCAGGCTGGGAAGGTGGCAGCTTATAATGGCAGAAACTGATGATGGGAAAATTGGAAATGGATGGAGTTTTATGGCAATGCATTTTTAACTCCATTTTAGTGCAGAGGGGACAATTTAAGGAGCTAAGAGCTTAAACCAGACAAGATTTCCTTCAGTCTGATAATAAATACACCAAAGTGCCCTTTTATGTTTAATAATTCAAGATCCAGTAAGTGCTTAAAGGTTTTCTTGTTTTACCATTTGAAAAATCAAATGGTAATCGGTTAAAAAGTAATAGATGAGAAGTGTTTTCAAGATGGGCTCTGGGTCGCACACTTTAAAACATCTTTGGAAATGAATGTCTGTGTGTTCTTGACAGCAGGGCCTAGAGGACTGGAGGTTTTAACACAGCCAAACACTTGCTTGTCCTGCCCCTGGTTAGAGGGCTGCCTCCATTTCCACACGGTATCAGCTGGCATCTGAGTGAGATTGAGGAAAAATAAAAAAGGACATTGTGGGGCCACTTTTGCAATAACCCATTCTTGAATGACTGTGCTCAGAATGAAGCCAGCAACAATGAAAACCAGCTTCCTGAAAAATTCTGGAGAGAAATCTGCAAGTCATACCGCAGGGACATGAGCACACGGTGCCAATGAAAAGCACAGGGTTTGAATTATTCTGGTTTGCTTATTGGACTCCACAGGAAATGTAATGGACAAGGCAGCAGAGGTTTTTAGAAAGGAATAGTGACTCTCCTTGTCAATGATGAGAATGATTCTATGACTCTTAGGTTGAAGGCAAATGATTTTTCCCAGGGAGAGGAGTGGGGAAAAGAATAGGCTCATGGTGACACAGAACTGCCCTGTCACCTGGTAGAATCTAAATGCAGCAGAAAGGATCCATGCATGTTCTTAAACATCACAGAAAATAAAAGCCACCACTGTGCCTCATTCTTATTCAGCAAATGTTTATTGCACCTTTTTTTATGATGTGCCCATAAGACACTGTAGCAAGTGCTGGGGTTACTGCATTAACACCACACTGCTTACGTGGAGCTCCTATTTTCTGGTAGAGGAGAAACATTCAAGAAGTAATTGTGACAGAATCTGCCAGCTGCCTACCAAATAGCCATTTATCCCTTCTTCCTTGGTGATAAGTTTCTTAGTCATAGCCAGGATGCCCAAATTAACAGAAAATAATACCATGTTCTCCAGCTTCCCTAGCAGAGAGGGATCCACCAACAAGGAGGCGATGGAAATCATTAGCTGCGGTGTCTGGGAAAACCCTTTAATAGGGGCTGACTCACTTGCAATGGAAGCATCCCTGTGCCTGTTCTCCCTTTCTCCCTCCCTCTGTCTGAAACTAGGCAACCTTGAGGCAACTTTGAGGATGGCATCTATGTCCTAAGGAGGGTGGGACAGAGAGGGCAAAGGAGTAACAAGACTCACGATGGACTGTTTATCCTTGAACTTCTTTCATGGGAGATATAGATAAACCTGTGTTTTTTGTAAGCCATGGTTATTTTGAGACTCTGTTAATAGCAACCAAACCCAATTTTATGAGGTCAATGTGGGAAACACAAATATAAAATAATTTCAGAAAGCACAATCTTCTGTGCAGGCAAAGGAACAGAGAGATGTGATAGAGAGGGCCTAGGATAAGTGAAGCTACTCTAGGGTGGGAAGGGAAAGGTCTCTCTGATGTGCAAATGGCAAAATAGGTCAGAAAATGTGTATTTCTTTTTTTTTTTTTTTTTAAGATTTTATTCATTTTATTCATTATTTTTAGAGAGATGGGCAGGGAGGGAGGAAGAAAGGGAGAGAAACATCAATGTATGGTTGCCTTTCATTTGCCTCCAACTGGGGACCTGGCTGGAGATCTGGATTGCAACCTGGTTTATGTGCCCTGACTGGGGATTGAACCAGCAACCTTTGGGTTCCTGGGCTGGCACCATCCCACTGAGCCACCAGCAGGACAATGCACATTTCTGAGGGAGGAACATTCCAAGCTCAAGGGATGCCAGATGATAAAGGGACCAACATAGCATAACTAACAGAAGAAAGTCAGAAGAGTCAGATGGTGGTGGATGTAGAGATGGTGGCAGGTGAGGGCAGAGGCAGGGAAGATGGGTCCCTCTTTGATTGTGAGTCATGGGGATTGCAATCTGAGTGGGGTGGGGCTCCTTCTTTTGCTGGGGGCAAAAGAATGATCTCATATTTATTTACAAAGCTCATTGTAGCTGCTATGTAGAAAATGGGTGTGGCAAGTGTATAGTTACCATTTTGGTGGTGAACTTCTGTATCCAGGTGAGAGTTGACTGCACCAGAGATAGCACTAATGGGGCTCAGAAAAATTCAGGAAGCAAATTAAAACCTAAACAGCTTGTGTTAGGAGGATGAGCATAGATGTGACATCTACATTACCTTTGGAAGAATCTCTCACAGTTTTCCTGCTAGAGCCACTTAACTGAGTAAAAAACCAACTAGGCTTACTCAACAGCAACAACGAAAACACACAAATAACTCAATTCAAAAAATGAACAAAGGTCATTTCTCCAAAAACGACATTCAAATGGCTGAAAAACACATTAAAAAGTGTTCAACATCACTAATTAGTGGAATGCAAGTCAAAAACTACAAGATGCTACATCACTTTCATTAGGATGTCTACTATCAAAAAAGAGAGGCCCTGGTTGGGTGGCTCAGTTGGTTAAAGAGTCATCCCATATACCAGAACATCATGGGTTCAATTCCTGGTCAGGGCGGGTTCGATCCCTGGTCAGTTGGGGCTCGTCCAGGAAGCAACTGATATGGACAAATTAGAACCCTGTACACTCTTGGTGGAAGTGAAAATGTATAGCCACTGTGAAAACAGTATGGCAGTGTTTCAAAAAAATTACAAAATAGAATTACCACATACAAGTTCTGTCCTGAAAGTATTGAGCCAATGTCAATATAATTAAAGCAGTTTGTGTGGCTGATACTTTTGGGACAGGCCTTATATGGTTTAGCATTTTATCTTGTGGGTATAGACTCAAAAAAATTGGAAGCAGGGTCTCAAAGAGATATTTGTAAACCCATGTTCATAGCAGCATTATTTATAATTACTAACATGTAGAAGCAACCCAGATGTCCATGGACAGATGAATGGCTAAGCAAAATGTAGTATATTGTTACAGTGAAGTATTATTCAGCCTTAAAGAGAAGGAAATTAAGGCATATTCTGCAACATGAATGAAAATTGAAGACATTATGTGAAATAATTGAAATAAGCCAGTCATCAAATGGCAAATACTGTATGTTTTACTCTATGAGGCATTCAACAGCCAAGTTCATAGAGACAGAAAGTAGAATAGTGTTTGCCAAGTGTTGGGGGAAGTGAGGGCTAGGGAGTTAGTGCTGAATGGGTGCAGTCCCCATCTTCCAAGTAAACAAAGTTCTGGAGAAATATGGTGGTGACAACTGTATAACAATATGAATGTATTTAACACCACTGATTTATATACTTAAAAGCTAGTTAACGTGAAAATTTTTATGTGATATGTATGATGCCAAAATTTTAAAAATTGAGTAAAAATTAGTATGGGATTGCAGTCCATTCTCATCCAGAACAACCTTGTCTATCCTTTTCACAGCTCAGAAGCAGGTCCTTTTATCTGGGAGTTCCAGCCCACAACCTTGTTAACAGTGTCTCCACTTTCACATTTTTCACAGCAAATTTCAACTTATTTGTGACTTCTGCTCAAAAGTCTCTCAGGACCCAGCCAAAGCAACTTTCTGCCCTGAAATGTGAGAAAGAGGCTCTGCATCTTCTGACATCGAAGGATGTCCGAAGAGCTAATCCTCAGAAGGGTCATGTAGTTAGAACTAGTCCAGGAGGATAGTACATATTTACATATCATTTGCAACTGCTTTACATAGGGTTGCACAAGCTGCGCTGTCTTATCAAACATCACTCACATTATATTTTAAGACTGCCACAATCTTTTTTTCTTTTTTTAAGCATTAACATGTCACTTTTCACAAGCTCCCAACTGGGGACCTGGCCTGACACCCAAGCATGCGCCTGGATCGGGAATTGAACCAGCAACCTTTCAGTTCATAAGCTGGCACTCAGTTCACTGAACTACACCAGCCAGGGCCACAATCTCTGACTAACATGTTGATCTGGAGCCTGGGTGCCTCAAAATTCTCCAACTACAGCTTTCACCCATGAGTGGTGGGAAGACCAATGCCTTTCCAGGGTATCTGCATACACCTGAAAGGATTCAGTACTTTCTCAGTGTTCCCATTCATTTCAGTTTTCTGTTGCCAGTAATCTCCTCCCACCTCCAGTCCCTGGTCCCTTTCTCAGGCTCTCTCCATATACACAGCGCCAAAGGCCATTATGTGAAGCAACTTTTAATGTGGAGTGAAGTTGGTGGAGGGATCACATGATTGCAGGCAATTTAGAATTCAATACAAGCATCCGTGTTTCTGGAAGTTCGTCAGACTTCTCAGCCATCAGGAACTGTTCACTGGCAATTTGTTTCCTTACGTCTTGGCCTCTAGTCTTTTCTCTCCACTCCTCCCTTCTCCCTTTCCATACCCTCCTTTTCCCTACCCTCTTCTCCTTTTCCCCTGACCCTTCTATCATCCTCTCCATCCCTTTCTTATCCTAACTTTCCTCTTCTTATCTCTCTCAGTGGATAAAGGGTGAGCCACAAACAAGCATTTGTTGCTAATAAACTAGTAAACAAGATGTATAAGTCCCTACCTTTCTGAAATTTACATGTTGGGTAAACAAAGGTACCCCTTAAAAATAAACGCGTAAAATTACAAAAAATCAGTAAATAGGCTGTGTTTATCATAATGAGTGATAATAGTACATAGGCAAGGAATTACAAAGAGTTACCAGTTAAAATTGAAAAATTGGACATTGTCTTCATGTGAAGGGCAGGGTAAGGAAGGTTCTAAGTGGAAGGGAACAAACACAAGGCCCTGAAACCAAAAGACTTCAAAGTGCTCAAGGAAGACAAAGAAGGCCAGTGTGGATGGTTGGGGAGGAGGGACACATCAGGCAGTAGAATGACCACACAGATGTTCTGATGCCCTGTCCAGTTGGATTTTACTGCTGGTCTCTTTAACTTATGGAAGAACATGACATCATGTATGTTAAAGCCTACTGCTCTATAGTTCAGTAGAAAGCTATTACCCTTCTCATATTTGCCCTGCTTCTCTGTATTTATTTATTTTTAAATAAATTCCTGAATGTATTTAATAAATTCCTAAGGAATTGATTTTAGAGAGAGGAAGGTGGAATAGAGGAAGTAAGAGAGAGAAACATTGATGCAAGAGAGATGCACCAATTGGTCACCTCCCTTAAGGGCCTGGACTGGGGATCATGCTCCCCTGGCCAGGTGACAAATCCATAGCATATCTATGTGTCCTGACCAGGAATCAAACCCACAACCTTTCAGTTATGGGACTATGCTCCAACCAACTGAGCCACATTGGTCAGGGCTTCTATCTATCTATCTTTCTATCTATCTATTTATTTAGTGTCCACACTCTCTCAGGGGCTACCTACCAGAACTCCCAAATTTTATTTTCTCATTCTTATAAAGATTAATGATAATGAAAATTTCTGTTTATCTTACACTTTTGTGTGTGTGTGTGTGTGTGAGAGAGAGAGAGAGAGAGAGAGAGAGAGAGAGAGAGAGAGAGAGAGAGAGAAATTATACCACTCCCCTGTGAGGTAGAGGTTGAAACTCTATGTGGAATATTTAATTTCAATTACGTTTATCACCCCTCCTCAACACTGGTAATATGAAATGATAATCAAGAGATAGAAAAAATAGTAAGAGGGATGAGTGCTGGCCAGGTAAATATTCTGGAAAATTCCAATTGAGTGAAAACTTGAGAGAAATGCAAAACATTCTCTACCATGTTTCTCCTCATCATGTGTATATCTCTGCCATCTGTGTGCATATGTATGACACCACTTGAAAGCTGGATTTTCATGCCTTTCCTGTCACTAGTAGTGTTAACATAAACCTAATCATTTAACCTATAGTCTTTGGCAGTGGGCAAAAAAGAAAGAAGAAAAGGTGTGCCTTGAGTCTTTTAAAAGGGCAAAGGCAAGTGTAGGCACCATGATAATATTCTCTGGGAGGGAGGCGAATTGTCACCTTGCCATGGAGGGAGCTGTGTGTAATAATGCTGCCACTCCCAGAAGCCATCCATTCACTACTGCCCATGCCTGGGTGTTCATGATGAACACAGTATAATTCTCTGGCATCCTCAGAGGAGTAGACCAGCGGCATGACGAGTCTATAGCAGACATTGGTCTTTGAACCCAGGTGTGACTTGGCTACTCATGAGCGAGCAGAATGTTTTGATTTAGTTGAACCAATATTAGGTACTGAAAATAATGTCAGATTTAGACAAATGCTTACTTAGAATCTAATTTAGAACAACACCACCCTCTGATAGTCATATTCATTATCAGAATAAGCCAGTCAGTATAGACTTGTGAGGAACACTTAGCAGGTAAAGTAGATTGGCTAAGGAATAATCTCTTTAGTATTTGGTATAGCAAAGATCTGACCAAGTTCAGGGTGGGGAGTCAGTAGGTGCTTTGAGATTGTATGCTATGCATTGTGCCTGGCTTTGCCTTGCTGAGTAAACCTAACAGACTCCATGCAAATATATTGTATGTTTTTAGCAATTAGGACATTTGTTTACAAGTATGTTTTTCATAAGGAAGAAACTTGCAAGCTCTCAAAAGTGAGTTGCCTACTATACCATAACCCTCTGCCAATCATTTGGGTTAAGATAGATTTCATTGCCAGTCATATTGTGCTGGAGTTGAAGTGCTAAGAATGCTGTCTTATCCCTCAGCTAGGTTAGTTTTAAAAGGTGATCTTGGAGTCCTGTCAAGCATAGAGTGAGGATTTACGAAGTGACAAACCCTTGCCCATGACATTTACTATGAGATTTCCCATAACTGAATCCCGAGCTCCTGGCCAAGAAAAAATATGCAATGGAGTGGTTGGAAAGGAGGCATTTTAGCAGAGACACATTTTAGAGCACAGGCTGTTCTTTTTACTTTTAAGTTGGGATTTATAAACAGCCAAACAATACCCTTTATCTGAATAAAAGTGGGGAGGCAGGAGGAGTCACCTTGACTTGAAATGCTAGTTTATTTTGTCCTACGGTCATGGTGTGTTTCCTCTCTCCATGTTGGTCCCACAGACGGGGCTCCGAGCTTTATGGCCTTAACAGCCAATTTAACCCTTTGCAGTTCACCATCATCTCATTCCTCATTCCAGAGGTTCCACGGGCTTTATGGAAATGGCATACAGATGTGTAGGTACCTACAGATGTGTAGGATGGAGTCTTCAAATAACTCCATCCATCTTAATGGCATTTCTTACCTGATCAGCAAGAGGTTTGCACTCTGTTTTCTTTTAGAGCATCTTCATTACTTCTGTCTCTCACATGGCATCATCAGCCAGGCTTTATGGTAGCTTTCCTGGTCACACTCTGGCCCTGCACCCTGCTAACTACAGGTTAATCAATTGTGTGTGTTGCTGACCAGAGAGAACATGCTTCTCATTATTTCTCCACTGCTCCTTCCAAGAATCTTTATTCATCCTTCCATTGGATTCAATGAGTGGTAGAGACTGGAATTCCACAGCATAAAAAAGCCAGAACAGAAACTTGATTAAATCCAAATCAAACCCACCCCAGATGGGTGCCTGAATAGTGCCTGGTACACAATAGATGATCCATTGAATGTTCCTTGAATGGCAAAATGGTCAAATCCATTGCTGATCCTGCTACAAAAAAACAATGAAATAGAAATACAGCCATTTTGGTGTGGGGCCACATGGGTTATTGGTGATAATATGAGGAAATACACACAACCCTGGCCATAATGCCTTTTTTTTAAAAGATTCTATTTATTATTTTCAAAGATGGGGGAAGGAACAGAGGCAGAGAGGGAGAGAAACATCAATGTAGGGTTGCCTTTCACCTGCCTCCAGCTAAGGACCTGGCTTGCAACCTGGTTATGTGCCCTGTCTGGGATTCAAACCAGCAACCTTTGGGTTTGCAGGTCAGCACCTATCCATTGAGCCACCAGCCAGGGACCATAATTTCTTATATAAGAAAAGAGTGGTCAGTGCTAAGAACTGTTTCCACAACCTAAAGATGGGTGAAAGTGAAAAATGAGGTTTGGTTTTTGTTTGTTGGTTTTGTTTTTAACAGATTCCAACAATTGAGTAACAATCTGGGGTTCTCTTAATGGCAATTGCTTCCCAGCCCATCCATGGCTAATATGCCTAATGGACCCAGTTTAGGTGGCTTTGTGCTAGAACCTACACTGATGGAGGGCAATGGGCCACCATCTGTCACTAGGAACCAGCTGCCACCTGAAAACATCTTATTTCCATTCATGTTAACAGTGGAAGTTCAATTTTAAGGAGGTTACCCTCCCCTTTCTGTCTTCATCCTAGAGAAGCTCATCGTTTACCTCTATTTGGGGCCTCCTGTAAGTGGAATTTATTTTGCCCATCACTCACCAGACTTGGTGCATTCCATCCTCTTAACAAGCTGGAGCTGGAGGCATCACAAGTTAGAGACCTGAGTGGTTATTGGTGATACAGGATTGCAACCCACCTTTGGAATTGGGCTTTGGGAGGCAGGGATCTCACTGGAGCTAAGGTATGAAATTGGGACCGGTTCTCTCACTGCCTCTTTATGAGCTGAAATGTGCCCTCCCCTCCCTAAATTCCTATGTTGAAGTCCTAACTTCCAGTATCTACGCATTCAACTGTATTTGGAGATAGTCTTTAGAGGTAATTTAGGTAAAATGGGGTCATTAGGGTGGCCCTAAACCAATATGATCATTTAGGATACGGTGAGAATACTACTGTCTGAAAGCTTAGGAAAAGACCTCACCAGAAACCAATTCTCCTAACACCTTGATCTCAGACTTCCAGCTTCCATAATTGTGAGAAAATAAATTTCTGTTTAGGCCACCCAGTCTGTGGTACTTGGTTATGGAAACTCTAGAAAAGTAATATACTACCCCACCCTAAATGTATTTCCATGGAAAATATTGAAGGGCTAACCTCACCAAGTGAAAACATAGCCATTCTATATATTTCTGATAGATAGATAGATACTGAGAGAGGCATTTATTGCAAAGACCTTGCTTCCATGATTGTGGGGCTAGCTAGGCAAGCCTGAAATCCATAGGGAAGGCCATCCAGGGAGAGGGGCCTGTGAACTCTCAGGCAGAATCTGATGCCTAGTCCACAGGTGAAACTTGAAGCTTCAGTTCTGTTTTTCAGGTTTTTTGAAGATTAGATCAGGTTTACTGAACTTTCTCATGGTAATCTCCTTACTTGAAGACAACTGCTTATAGGTTTTAATGCCATTAACAAAATACCTTTGAAATGATACAAAATTAGTAAGGAAAAAAGACTCAATGATATGGACAACAGTGTGGTGATTGCTGGAAGGAGGAAGGTATAAGGGGACTAAATGGTAAGAAAAAATACAATAAGATTAAATCAAAAATTTTTTAAATGATAAAACAAACAAAATTAGTGTTGATCAAATAACCAGGTTGACACACACAACTAATTGTCATGATGATAATGATGACAACTTCTACTTCCTTGCATTCTTGGTAGGTATTGGGCATGCTGTTAAAATTCTTATAGGTAGCATAGTTGCTCCTCCTTATCAGCAGGGAATATGTTACAAGACCTCCAGCAGATGCCTGAAACCACAGATGGTCCTGAACCCTATCTATACTGTACGGACATATACCTATGATAACCTCTAATTAATACATTAGGTATAGTAAGAGATTAATAATACCTAATAAAACAAATAATAAAAGTTAAATGGATGGCTTTGAGGTCCTTACGAGGTAAAAATAAGAGTTACTTGAACACAAGCACTGTGATAACATGACAATCAATCTGATAACTGAGAAGACTACTAAGTGACTAACTTAGGTCAACTATGCAGTGTGGACAAAGGGATGATTCACTTCGCGTGGGTGGGACAGAACAGTGGGACAGCACAAAATTTCATCATGCTACTCAGAATGGCACACAATTGAAAATGTATGAATTGTTTATTCCTGGAAATTTGTATTTAATATTTTCTAACTGAGGTTCATTGAGGATAACCAAAACCATAGAAAGTAAAACAGCAGACAAAAGGGGGTAATTATATTTATATTTTTTGTCTCAATTATTATCCTCATAGTATGTATAAGGATGTTCAGGGAGGATCAATGACACATCCAAGGTCATATTGGATTAAAGAGTAGGTCTGCGTGACCTCCAAATGGAAGCTTCAAATCATCATGCTGTCAGAGAGATAGAACTTCTGGCTTTAGGATCCATCATTTGATAAATACAGGAAGTAGTAGAAGCCCCAGAGATCAGCTCCCAGGTGAAAACCATACCATGAATCTGAAATGAGGAAGAGTGTTGTTGGAATCTAGAGCCATACTTGGCAAGAGAAGGAAACTCCTTTTGTTCCTGGGGGAAATGAATAAGAACCTAAGTCACAGTAACTCCTGTGATGGGGGTTATGGGAACATTTCCTCTGCACCTTCCAAACCAGGTGGGCAGTAGCTTGAACAAGGAAGCTTCAGGGGCAGTTGGTTCCAATGTCTCTTGTCTCTAAGCTGCTGTGAGCCTTCACATCTTCTTCCAGTCCACCCCCCTCTCTGAGCACGAGGTGGTTACAGCATTTCCTAATATAAGTGCAAGCAACATAAAATTAGAAATGTGCCAGTGGGGGAAAGCCAGCTACCCACAGGCACCGTAAATTGCTTCTTCCTCTCACCCCTCCTCCCTTCTGCCTCCCCCCTCTCACCCCCATCAAGCCACCGTGAATAACCTGACCTGCCTTGCCTGGTTGAATCACTGCTTCTGGAAAAAGTGGACAAGTCAGGGAAATGATGATGAGCTGATGATGATCAGCAATGAAAAGAGAATGTACCAAATGTGATGTCATTAGCCTATGTGGGTGGCAGGTAGGGAAGAACTGCTTGAAGCAGGCCACTTTCGTGACATCTGTCATTTAAGGTCAAGAGAAAGAAATAGGGAACAGGAGAAGCCCTGGCTGCTGGATTTTGTTATCATGTCAGCCACCTTTATGCATGATCCCTCTGCTTCTGCTTCCCTGACATTGATACAGTTCCTCACCCTCAGGGAGAGTAATCTTTTGCCTGTAGGATCAATGGCCCTAGTGTTTGAAAACTGAGAAAAGCTATTTTATTAGCAACCTCCCTACACACATGATTTTAAATGTATGGGCACACTTGAATTTAAACAGAAGCAAATTTAAGGTGTAGGAAATTCAAAACCTGGCTACATGCTAGAGTAGGCGGTCTCAACATTATTAAAGGCCCATGAATGGATTGTCAGGGCACATCTTCATCCCACTGAGCCAGAATTACTGGGGCAAGGGCCTGGGCACTGACCTTTTTCCAGGCAAAGGATACTCACACTCCTGGGAGGCCCATAGCTCTGGCATAAGGCATTCTCACTCAGATCTTTTTAAAAGAGAGCAAGAGAGAGGGTGGTGGGAAGAATAGCATTAATATTTGAGCAGTTTGAGTAGTTTTGTTATTGGGAATAAAGGGGTTCTATGCTAAAATGATGATGATGATGATGATGGCCATAATATTAATGAAAGCAATTAGGGTTACATAAGCGCTATTATTGAGCTATTGCTATGCTATGCATATTTAAGAGCTATTCCAAGGAACGCATCATTTGATACTCCCCCAAATCCTGGAAGACAAGTATGATTGCTCCATTCTTGGTTTTAGAGATGGGAAGAAATAAATGAGAGCCAAAATGTTGAAAAGCTTGACAAGATTCGGCTGCTGATGGGGGTGGAGAACAGATGATTTTCAGGTCATCAGGGGCTGAGATGCTGTTCTCCTCATCACCCTGTGACACTGCCAGGATCAGGAGAAATTCATGACATTCTGAAAAATGTCATGAGTGGAAGGAAGGAATTGCATGTATTTCTCCCTCCATCAGTGGGTCCCCATCTTGGTTGTCCATTAAAGTCTCGTGGGATGCCTTAGAAATATTACCTGTGTCCAACCTCAGATGAATTAAAGATAATTTTAGGAAAGACAGGCTTAATTATCAGTATTCTTTTTTAAGTTTCCCAGGTATTTTAATGGGCATTGAGTTTTGAGAACCACTGCCTGAGATGGAAGTGGTTTATAATAAAATATGGTATATATTATGGTATATAATAAAATATGGTTTATAATCAAATTTCAATAGGTCTGTTCAACATTTCCATGCATGAGCATTTATCAAAGGTATGGGGAATGGCTTTTCTTAATCTTCAAAAGCATCCCCTAATGTCAACATCATTGCTTTAGAGAATAATGGTAACCATCACCACCTTTAACTGAGAGCCTAGTGTGTGCCAAGCTCTCACACAAGAGTGGGCTCTTGGGATCAATTATCTCTTTTAATCATGCTGTCAGCCCTGATATTGTCCTATTTTATACATAAGGGAGCTGAGGTTCCAGAAGGCCAGGGAACATGACCAACGTGTCACCATGAATAAAGGATAGAGCCATAAAGCAACTTAAGTCTATTTTATGCCAAAGCCAACCCTGCCTAATAGACTTCCCTGGTGGTTAAGGGTTAAAAATGTCCTGCCCAGAAATAGGGAACTGGACTCAAGGATATCTGAAGGGCTCTGCCAGCCACAGGGCATGCAGAAATCTGATGTGGTGCATCATTAAGAAGGTAAAACACTCCAAATTTACATTGTATAACTCAAGATTAATCTCCATTGTCCTGAAGAGCAAGAGAAAGTGATTTGACATTTCCCCCTTACCTAGAATGTGATCCTTTCTGGAAGCTTCTAAACTTGCTTAGGGGTATGCCTGTTCTCATTTCTTTTCTCTGCCATCTTACTTCCTTGGTGCCTTACCATGTATCAAGCAAAGACATGTTCTAAATATTTTGAATGAAACAGATGCAGACCCTTTATTTAACCAATAGTATGTAATTTGTCCTATTTCTTCTCATCTTTCTTCCTCAAAAACCTTCTGAGATTTAATTTCTTATGTGTTGTGGGTGGAGGATGATCTTCACAGTGACTCAATGATCTTACCCAGCAAAACGTTTTCTTGCATATATCCTGCATTAGCAAATGACATGACCCCCATTGTTCAAGTTAATTCAATGTCTTCCTTCATTCCTCCTTCTCCTTCAGCTTGCTTTCCTGTTTCTCTACATTCAGTAACTTACTCTGTCCAGACTTCTGCTGTAAACTGCCCATTCTCTCCATCTCTACCACTTCTCCAGTCCAGACCTCCTCTGTCTCTCAGATAGAAACCTACTGTGCCTTCTGCATGATCAGCCCATTGCTGAGTTGTCTGTACGTTATCCCTTTCAGCTGCAGTAATAGTGTTAGTGCCCAATCTGATCATGGCTCTGCACCACTCTTCTCCAGTGTTGAAAATATGCATGTACACACTCAGATAATCACAAATACCTACAAACTTCTGCACACATATATGTGCACATTCACATATACATATAGATGCATACATAACCAAAGACACCCACTTCTTCTAGCGCTGGAAATAAGTACAGAATCCTTCACACAAGCTACCGCATGTTATGCAATCTTTTCCTCTGCTCCAGCTTCATTTCTCTCTACTGTTGCTGTCTTTTGCTTTGCAAAAGTGAGTAAATGTTCCTCATGGTACATGCCTGCTTCTGTGAGATTATATTTGAGTAGCTTGTCTCACAGTGAGAGGATTTTGTTTGTTTTGTAAACAACTTTATTAAGATTAAAATTATGGTAACTCACATACCATAAAAGTCACCCATTTTTAGTATATAAGTCAATGTGTTTTAATATAGTTGCAGTTGTGCAGGCATCATCAGAATCTAATTTTAGAGTGTTTCGTTTCACAACAAACTGAAATGTGTATGTGTATCTCTAATCTTCATGTTGTAAAGCTTAAATATATACAATTTTTTAATTAGTTAATTTTATTTTTAAAAAGATTTTATTCATTATTTTAAGAGAGAAGCACAGGGAGGGAGGAAGAAAGGGAGAGAAGCATCAATGTATGGTTGTCTTTCACCTGCCTCCAGCTACAGACCTGGCTTGCAACTTGGTTATGTGTCCTGACTGGGAATCAAACCAGTGACCTTTGGGTTCACAAGCCTGTGACAATCCACTGAGCCACCAGCCAGGGCTTAAATATATAAAATTTTTATTCGTCAATTATATCTCATTGAAGCTGGGACAAGAGGAATAACATCCTCATTACCCTCAAAATATCCTCCAATAGATTAGCATTCTTTAACCTCTCCCTCAGCTGTAGGCAGCCTATGGATTTCCTGTTTTGGACATTTCATAGATATGGAATTATGCAATAGGTGGCCCTTTGTGTCTGGTTGTTTTGACTTAGTATGTTTTTTTTTAGTATCATCTGCGTTATATCTGGTATTTCCAGAGCATGTTCTGTTATATAGATAGATCATGTTTTATTTTTCTATTTGCTAGTTGGTGGACATTTGGATTGTTTCCACTTTTTTGGTATTAGGAATCATGCCCGTCTCCACACATCAGTTAAAAACTTCAATAGGACCAGTTCCACCATTTACTGTCAGCAGGAATTCAGCCAGCCATTTGACTTATCTAAGCCTCAGTTTTCTCCTCTATAAAATAGGCACAATAATAGCATCTCCCTCATGGGTCATTATGATAATGAATTATAATGATGTGAGTAAAGAGTTTGGCCCAGTATCTGTTACACAATGAATACTCCATAAATCTGTGCTGTTCTTATAGATTCCATTTTTGGGGAGGGGGGGGATAAAATCCTTGTGACAGCATTTGTTGACAGCAATGACTTTTTCACAAGTGTTTATGTAATTAATTTTCATTCTGTTCTCGTCACTTTATTCCTTTCAGTAAACCTGAGATGCAGTCATTTTATGTGTGAAGAAACAAAGTCACAGAGTACTCAGGGTTGTGCCCAAAGTGCACAGAGACTCTGCGCTGAACCTGAACACATATTATTTGAAAGCTGAATTTCCTGGCACTTGGGAACCTGTTATCCACTTGCCTCTTGACTTGCAACCCCACACCTGCCACCCTCACAAAAGGCCTAAAAAGAGGTCATAACATAGCTGGTTCTAGAACTTAGCTTAAAGGATAAAATGTATACCTGCTTCTTTTCTTTCTTGCTTTTCTTCTTTTTTGGACCTATTTATTGATTCTAGAAGGAGAAGAAGAAAGAGAGAAACCCCGATATGAGAAAAACATTGATCAGTTGCCTCCCATATACACACTGACTGGGGAGTGGGGAGCAAACTCACAACCTAGTCATGTGCCATGACTAAGAATAGAACCAGAAACCCTTTGGTGTATGGAACAATGTTCTAATCAACTGAGTCACACCAGCCAAGGCTGTGCCTACTGCTTACCATGGGAATGTTTTATTGTGTGTGTGTGTGTGTGTGTGTGTGTGTGTGTGTGGCTAGGAGCCCTTCACTTTCTTCTGAGAAAAAGCTTTATTCACAGTAGGAAAGACTGCAATGAGACATCAGAAAGAACTTCCCAATAGTCAATATTTTGAGATCTTATCTCTTCTAAGACAAGGCTATAGCATTATGTCCACTATTTGTATATGTGTGTATATTTGTGTATATGTATTTGTGTGCATATACATATATATGTATGTTTGTGCATATGTTTGTGTGTATTTGTGTGCGTACACCCACACATGCACCTGCCTGGAGTACCTCTCTCTGTTCAGAGGCCAGGCTGCATTACTGCATCTTGCTGACTCTTTCTATACCTTTGCCTAGAGACCTGGGAAGTGAACTTAAACCTTACACATTCTTTCTCCCTGTGGTTCTGGCTAAATCCTTTGCAAATCACCTCTCTGTGTCCCAAAGGTGTGTTTAGAAGTGGCAATTAACAAATATGCTCTAACTAGGTTTTCGTCAGTGTGTCTTTTTTCCCTCACTCTCCTCCAGTATGTGTCATCCGAGACACATAGAAAGAAATGGAAAGAGAGATGAAGGTAGAGATAGTGAAAGAGGGTGGAGAAGCCAGAGAGAAAGAGGCTGAGATCTGTGCCCAGTGTTAGAGAGCTCACGGAGGAGGATGTATGTTTGAGGAAGAAAACAGTAAAACAGTAACTAGGTGTCACTCTTTTACCAACCTTCTCAGTAATTGAGCAGAGAAATAAACCAGTAATTGAGCAGAGGGGGGGAAAAAAAGAGGAAGAGGGAGAAGAAAAGAAAAAGAATGATTTTGTTAACCAGAAGATGTGATTTGGCTTAAGGTTTTTAGTGTGACACAGTGTGTGTGTGTCATTCTTTTGCTCCTACCTACCTGTGAAAGTTTCACAAGTCATCTCTCTCAGAGTAATAAAAAAGGAGTTTTCTGCAGGAATTGCCTTTTATTCTCTTGCTTCCCCTGCAGTGAGGTAATCAGGAACCTGTCTGGAAGTATTAGAAGCCACTGCTGCATTTGGTGGGCTTCAACTGGCCCACTTCCCCGCCCTTCATCAACCCCATGCAGTTAGTACATTCAGCACAATCTTATCTCTGGGGTGGCGGCAGGCCGCTTGGACTGTCCCTAGCAGAGCTGATATCCCAGGCTTCACAAAAGTGCCTGCTTCCTGCTGGTGGTCTCTCAGAAGAAGGGGAGGTGAGCTGGGCTCCAGGGCCAGACAAAGCGAGAGAACACGGCCTGGCCCACCAGCAGTCTTCATTATCCTCATCGTCACAGGTAGTCAGGCTGGCTTTTTGTCAGCCTTTTTCAGAGAAGCCTTGTTAATTCACCCCCATGAAAATGGAAGTTTCATAGGCATTGACTTAATTAATGAAGAGGCAGGCAGCATGCTCTACCAATTAACACCACAGGGAAAAGTAAAATGGGCTTTCTTTTGGCATGTTGTGCCAAAGTTAAGGACTGTAACACACAGCAAATAAATAGAGATGCTTTTAATGAGCCACAAGATCGAGCTGAATAACTCAGAAAGGATGGTGGGTAAACACTGCCAACTCTTTGCACCGTTAAGGGTAATTGATGAGCATAGTTAAAAGTTTGAAGGGGAAAAGGGACTGTCGGTGCCGCAGCCATGCTCATTTATAAATGAATTCTCCCCTGAAAGTAACTGTTAGGTATGTTAACGGATGTAATATGCAGTTGGAAACAAATATGATGGACTAGGCATTCTGTAGTGCCCAGAAAATAAGAAGACTTAGCTGTTCTGGAATGAATATTGTGGTGAATTTTTCACACTTGATGGGACTGTCTTTGTCAAACTCACAGCAAAAGAGCTCCTCAGCTGCAGATCTTGGTTCCATGCACACTCTGGGACATGGAAGGAAAAGGATTTTTAAAGTGGTGTTGGAACCATTCCATTCCTTTCAGAAAGCCAGGTGGATAATTTAATGATTTTTCTCTGTGTTCATAAGATTAATACAGGACCTTCTTTCCATGAAAGTGTTTTTCATTGTTTCTGAAACAAGCACACTTGTCCAAAGAGGTTTTCTGACCAAAGATAAATCCATTTGATCAAAAAATAGAAACACAATAGGTTTCAGTACCTATTTTAGGGATTTGCAAAAATTCAGAGTTATATTGGTTTTGTCAATGTGGTGTGTCTGGTCCAACTAAGTTTCGTTTTAAAATTAAAGTGCCTATAGTAGAGTCACATTATTCCCATGGTTAACCTAAGAGAATTCAATTGTGGATGCCAGGCCAATGAAACCCAATATTCCTTCACACCCTTTATGTCCAACCCCTTCCCAAAAGCCATAGCAACACAAATGCAGGAGAGAAATGCTTGGCATTAGTGGAGAGCATGCTCTGCAGTGAGGAAGATGACTCAGTATGATACCCCTCATTGGGCCTCTGTTCTGCCCATTTCCCCTGGTTCTGTCACCTCAAAATGCCAAGTGGGATGCCATTTCAAATTGTGTATCATTCATATGATGTGTCCCTAAGCGCAAGCCAGTAGTTTAATCTGATGTTGATCAAAATGAGAGCAATGCATTATACCAGAAAATTTTGAAGGAAGGAGTATTGGCATCAACATGGTAGCTTCTTCCTAAGCAATTTCCTAAGATTTCACGAGGTGTGAGTTGGGCTTTCTGTGACCACTTTGGACATGACCCTAATGTAAGATGTGTCTCTTGGAAGCTGTATCACTTTCTGTTACACACTTACAGGTGCCATTGCTTCATCTTTTTTCCTAGTTGAGAACTATTACCTATATTTTATAAAGATTGTATTTATTTATTTTTAGAAAGAGGGGAAGGGAGGGAGAAAGAGAGGGAAACATTGATGTATGAGAGAATCAATTGGTTGCTTCTCACACTCCTTCCACTGGGGACCTGACCTACAGCCCAGTCATGTGCTCTGACAACCTTTCAGCTCATAGGCTGGCACCCAATCCACTGAACCATACCAGCCAGGGTGATCTATATTTTTAAATTTATCTACTTTGTAAATGATCCATGGCAGTATTTTTTTCAGATTGTGGTCCCTCACCTGCCTCAGAATCATGTGGGGTGCTGGTTTTAAGTAGAGTTCCCAGGTCCTCTTTGGACTTACTATATCTGGAGTAGTCCTAGAATCAACATTTCTCTTGGGCATCCTGGTGTCCCCAAGGTCCCTTGATCTCTAAGGACATTTATGTCCTGTCCTATGTTCTGTCTCTCATGAACTAGTACATTTCTGGGACTGTTGTATTGAATGTGTGCTTAGGAAATCTAAATGAATTTGCATTACAAAGACTGATGAGAAAGGGACACCTGTCCAACTAAGGAAACAATCCATTGTTCCTCAAATCCAACAATGAAGAGCTTAGTTTATTGGGTTTGCTGTTTTTCAGGTGTATGCCATGAGGCCAGAGTAGTTGTGACTAATTGAGTTTTGATTTGAATGTTGTGTTTTATACTATGGCCCAGTTAGATGTCTCTACAAGAGCCACCTGCACCTTTTAGAAAGTGTGATTCCAAACAGCTGCTTTGCATATTTAAGGGGTTCAAGAAATAGCTTATAAATTGTCAGTGTAAGGGCTGCCCAGACACCAGCAGTTCTTCGAAGGCAACACAGCCAAATTATAAAAGGGAAATTTAACTTTTAACTCTTATCTTTTTAAATTACCCTCCACACCATGTATACACTTTAAAATTTTAGTGTAGTTACTGTCCATTGAAGCTTGTTATTCCACTGGAGTGTTCATATCATGTAGAAGTGAGACCAAAGAACAGGAAGCTGTTGAGAAATGGAAAATTGATTTCCCTTTTCAGAGGACTTTCTGATTTATCCTAGTCATCCACAGGAACATCCACAGGAACAGACCCCTCACCATGCCCAACTACAAAATGGGTAGAAAACCATAAATGCTGATGTAATGTTGAAGTCTCTGTTTTCTTCTGAGATGGAAAAATAGAGAGACAGCATTTTATTTTATTTTATTTTTACCATTATTAGTCAACCTATCAATCATTCAAAATTTTCTCATGAAGACACAAAGCCAAGTGTTGAAAACTGCCTGTCAGTCCTTCCTGCTGATATCATGAAAGGTGGCAGTGAATATTCCAGCTAAAAAAAGATGCCTGGTTTTAAAAGCTCAGCCAGAGGCAAGAAAGTGACACAGCAATGACCACAGTGAAGGGAAGTTGGCCACAAAGGACTATAAATTCCTCTTTGCTCTTGTTTGTTTTACACGAGTGCAGTAAGCCCCGGCAATTAAAGCTATAATGCTGTATTTGACAAGCAAACAGCCCTCCTGTACAGAGTCTCATGTTGGCTATGTAGGTAGCTCCTGTGTCAGAGCCAATTATTAACACATTTCTCAGCAATGGTAGTTTCCTTATTCATTCTTAGGGAATGGTTAGGGCATGCAGCATCTCAAAGCTTTGTCAGGATGAGGTGTCCCCCTTGAAAAATTGGCAGGGCAGGGAAAGTAACAACCTAGAACTCTGTGGGTAATGGAATCCACAGGACACAGGGAGGCCATCCTACATTCTACTGCCTGAGCTCGAGTACCCCTTCTACCATGTGTGAACTATGTGCTATTTACAAGTTTCTTAGCACTTGTAAGCCTTGCATCCTCATAGGGTTGTCATGCAGATTAAATGAGATAAGTTGGATTCAGCTCCATGCTTGATACACAACAAGTACCCTGTAGCATCTGTTATTAATGTGGAAAGCATCAGTGCAGCTACAAGGAGCTCTCTAAGGCCTCACCATGAAAGATGCCAGTGTTCCATGTATTTAGAGATGGTCCCTGACTTCAATGGTGCAACTAAATGAGTTTTCAACTTTATGATGGTGTGAAAGTGAAACGCCTGCAGTGGAAATTGCACTTCAATTTTTAATTGAATTTATTGGGGTAACGTTGGTTAGCAAAATTGCATATTTTTCAGATGTACAATTCTATAATACACCATCTATATATTTATTATGTTACATGTTCACCACACAAAGGAAAGTCTCCTTCCATTATCATTTATCCATTTATCCACACTTTATCCTCTTCCACTTCTCTTCCCCTCTGGTAATCACCATACTGTTGTCTGTGTCAAGATATATACATACATATATATATATATATATATTTTTTTTTCTCAATCTCTTCACCTTTTTACCCAGCCCTGACCAGAGTAAAACACCATCCCCTCTGACCACTGTCAGTCTGTTCTTTATCTATGAATCTGTTTCTATTTTTGTTTATTTATTTTATTCTCTATATCTCACATGTAAAATGAAATCATATGGTACTTGTCTTTCTCAAGCTGGCTTAGTTCACATAGCATGATACTCTCCAGGCCCATCCATGTTGTTGCAAAAAAATAAGATTTCCTTCTTTTTGTGGCTAAGTAATATTCCACAGTATAAATGTACCACAGATCTTTTTATCCATGTATTTACTTGTGGCTGAATCTAAATGTTTGCTATGGTAAATATCACTGCAATGAATATAAAGGTGTATATATATATAGATAGATATAGATATAGATATTTCAAATCAGTGTTTTGGGTTTCTTCAGATATATTCTCAAAGTGGAATTGCTAGGTCATAGGGCAGTTCCATTTTTAATTTTTTGAGGTAACTCCACAATGCTTTCCATAGTGGCTGCACCAATCTGTATTTCCACCAGCAATGCACAAGGGTTCCCTTTTCCCCACATCCTTGCCAGCACTTGTTTTTTGTTTTTTGTTTTTGACTCATTGATGACAGCCATTCTGACAAGTGTGAGACCTATCTCATTGTGATTTTAATTTGCATTTCTCTGATGATTAGTGGTATTGAACATCTTATCATATGTATTGGCCATTTGTTTACCCTCTTTGGAGAAGTGTCTACTTAGGTTGTTTTCCCATATTTTAATTGGAATGTTTGTTTGGTTTTATTTTTTGGTGTTGAGTTGTATAACTTTTTAATAAATTTTGGATATTTATTCCTTATCAGATGTTTCACTGGTGACTGTGTTCTCCCATTCAGTGTTGTCTTTTCATTGTGTTGATTGTTTTTCTGTTTGTTTTTTTTTTAGCTGTGCAAAGACTTTTTAGTTTGATGTAGTCCCATTTTTCAATTTTTCTTTAGGTTCCCTTGCCTGAGGAGATATTTCAGAAAAAAAAAAAATATTGCTATGAGCAATGCCCAAGATTTTACTGCCTATGTTTTCTCCTAGGATTTTTATGGTTTTGAGTCTAATACTTGAGTCTTGAATTTTTATCTTTTCCCAGGCTAGTGATGTGCATACAACATGATACTTTCCCATGATGCTGGGTAGCAACTGCAAGATGACTTTGCTCAACTGAAGGCTAATAGAAGTGTTCTCAGCATATTTAAGGTAGATTAGGCTAAGTGCTGATTTGGGTAGGTTAGCTATATTAAATGTATTTTGTCTTACAAGATTTTCAACTTGCAGGTTTATCAGGACCTAACACACTCCTAAGTATAGGAGCATCTGAATTGACGTTGTTCAATGGTTTACTAAAAAGGGTATTTGTCTAGGATTCTCACTTACCACAAATGGGAAGGCCCAATCAGTCTTCCCATTTGTGGTGAATTGCTTTCTGTTTGGGTACCCCGTTAACTAGTGTAGACTTCTTCACTGTATGGCTTTTCCACTATAGCTCATTCTCCATTCTTCCACTTTCTGGAAACATTCTTATGGGCTAATGCCTGCCTGAAGGAGCAGCAGCCTGGCAGGTTAGCTGCCAAGTTGGACAATGGCAGATCACTTGTATCTCCCAGGGTGAAAGGCTGGAGCCCAGGGTGGACTAACCAGGATCAGGAAGATTTTCATTTCTGGCTGTGTCAGCCTGAGAACTCCGGTCTGAGGTCTGAGTAAGGAGAAGTCAAGACCTCCAAGGAAGCTTTCATAGATCAAGGTGAAGCCACACACATCTCTTATTCTCAGAACATGTAAAAGAATTTTTCTCTGAGTGTCTAGAATCTGACAGCCAGCAGTAGATAATGCTTCAGGGTTTGATCTGTATCTATGGTGAGCTACACTGTGAGGCATGAAAAGAGAAACCAAATAAGAGTATCTTTTACATTCAATCATAATCATTATTATTGATAAGGTTAATAATATAATATGATAGATTCTGCTTAATTTCTTTAGCTATAGGACTCCCATTTTACAGGTGAGTTCACTCAGCCAAGGATTATGCAGGAGGTAAACTTTCCATCCAGGTCAGCTTAACTCCCAAACTGTGTTTTTCCACAGTAGCCCATTCAACTTAGTGTCTCATGCCTGGGAGCTACAGAAATGTGGACGCAATTTCCACTAATGCAAACAATGCTGGACATTAAGGGACATACAAAAGTGCATAATATGTCATTTCCACCCTCAGTGGAGCTTCTAGAGTGAAGGATATGAACAAGGTAGAGAAAGACAGAGAACATATCCTTGTTAATTTTGGATTTTTTTTTTTTTAGAGAAATGGAAACACTTCTTAAACAAAAAGAGCATATTTTCCTCTAGAAATAACAATTTATTTATTAAAATCCATATCTATATCTATATTCATGTTTATACTTATATTTGTATCTCTCTATATCCTATATCATAGCTGGTGGTTAGCACACCTTATAATAGTTTAAAGGTACCCAGTTGAATTAGGGTAGGAAGACATAATTAATTCTTACAAGTTTATGTACTTCTTAAATAATATAACGTATCAGTACATAAGTAAAAAATATGATATGTTAATATATTTTAATTAATTATTTTTAGCAGGGGAAGGCATGACAATTTCCTTACCATTTTATGTGATTTTATTTTTATTAATTTTGGAGAGAAAGGAAAGGTGAGAGAAAAAGAGAGAGACACACACACATCAATTTGTTGTTCCACTTACCTATGCATTCATTGTTTGATTCTTCTGTATGCCCTGACTAAGAATCAAACCTACAACCGCAGAATATCGGGCTAAAGCTCTAATCAACTGACCTATCCAGCCAGGACACTATTTTTAAATTTATGATTGTTGGCATGAACAGGTGATTTCTTAAGTTGATTATTCTAGGTTTTGTAGGAACTAGGTATCCAAATAACATTTTTTACCTTGATTCCTCCCTTTAAAAAAATATTTCAGTTGAAGAACTGGTCTAATGTAATAACTAATTGAGAATAGGCCCATAATAGTATGTTCCAATTACAAAGTAGCTTATTTTAGTCTAAGTACAAGCAAAAATTATGGAATGTGTTTCTCTGAATGTCTGTGATAAAATTTAGCGGGTTTCATGTCAATATACTTTACCAAATATCATTGGCAGCCCTAGTAATATTTAACTTCTACTCAGGTGAATTAATGGGCATTGTCATCACCTTTGGCCTATGAAGTCTCTTCCTAGCAGTTCTCAATCTTGACTTGTAAAACACATGTAGAGGAAAAACAGAGGGTATCAAAAGAAGTAAGACCTGTGCACAGCCTAAATAAGTAAATAAATCTACTATTTAAGATGAAAACTCCAAAAAGAATAAGTTGTAGTTCCAGTAGCTTAAAATAAAGTTGAGTTGTATTATTAGAGTGGGGAGGATCTGACTCAAAAACCAAATTCATTTTTTACTATTGGCACTCTCGGACAACTTTCACAAAAGTGAGTTTTGCAATACACCATTTCTATGATATATTTCACAAAAGTAGCATTCCAGAGTAAAATAAGTATTAAAGAAGAAAAAAACTGCTTAATCTTGCTATATCTAAAATACTATCATTTAACATGTAATAATTATGTAAGCTATTGGAATATTTAAAAAATTTTATATTAACTCTTCAAAATCCAGTATGTATTTTAAATATGTGTAAAAATATGTATGGATTTAAATGTATTTTTGCATGTGTTTGGTAAATTGTCTGGATGTGAAAGGGAAGAAGAAACAAAGTACACATTGGTGGTTACAGAATAGGCAGGGGATTGTTAAGAAGAACAAAGGAAATAGAGAAGCCAAAGAATTTATATGCATGACTCATGGACCTGAACTAAGGGGGGCATTGCTGGAGGGAATGGAGTACTGGGTGGAGGGGGGCAAAGGGGGGGGAGGGAATTGGGACAACTGTAACAGCAAAATAATAAAATATATTAATTAAAAAAAAAAAAAAGAGGGAGAACCAAGATGGCAGAGGAGTAAGTGGAGCTCTCAAATTACGGATCTATAAATAAACTGTTGCTTAGGTCCTACCCCCAGGAGCTTCTGATTTAATTAGTATAGAAGAAATCTGGGAATAACAATTTTAAAGGTTTTTCAAGTGAGTGTGTGTTGGGATGGGAGAAAGGACATGTCTCAAGAGGGAAATCCATTCTCCTATTTGGTCTATCATGGATCTTTGGGTGCACTCGGTCCATGTTATTCTAGGTAGCATCCAAAGACCAGCACCATTAACATCACTTAGGGACTCATTGGCAATGCAGAAGTTCTACCTCCTACACACACACACACACATTGAATCAGAATCCGAACTTGAATGTGATCCCCAGGTGAGCAGCACACTCAGACTTAGAGAAGCTTGTATTAGATAGATACCACTGAGGAGGCAGGTGATAATGATGATGAATCCATTTTATTGAGCATTTGCTAAGACATATTTGTGAGATGCTTCTTTTCATTGTTACAGGAATTAAATGATGTGATGCATGAAATGCAGTAAACCCAGTGTCTAATATTCAAAAGTCCAAAAATAGACTATTATTTGCTTAGTTCTTACAATGTTACAGAAGGCGACATGATTCCTTTTATGCAGATAAGGAAATTGTGAGTTATTTGTTCAAAGTTCCAGATAGAACATGGAAGAGTTGTGCTATCAGCTGAGGTTTTCCCCAAAGCCATACACTTAGCCTATTTTCCATAAGGTAAAAGGGTAGGAACTATGAATCTAGACTTAAGTTTTTAGATGGTCTTCCTTCCATGGGCCACATGAAACTATGGAATTTGGCCTTGATATAACAAAGCTGGAATGGGGCATGGGATGCTTTGTTATCAGTGCTTCATTCAAGAATAACAGAAATCCAAATAGAATTGCCTTTAATCAAAAGCAGAATATACTGTAAGTTTAAAGTCATGCATTTTATGGTTCAAAATGGACTTCAGGCATGGCTGGATCAAGGTAACCAACTGATGACTTCCTTGGGAATGTGCCTTGCTGTAACTCTGCTTTCTTTAGTGTTTACTTTATTTCACAACACATTCTCCCTAAATAGTAGAAAGATGTTCACCTATAACTCTAGACAGACATTACCACCTTTATAAGAGCACCATAAAAAGAATACCTCTTTTCCAATCATCAAGGCAACATCCCAGTGATAACTCTCATTTATCAAATACCCATCCTTGAACAAATTATTCAGATCTTATTAGTCAGGTTTGGACTCAAGGATAAATAAGATCCTATATGAACTATAAGTTCTAAAAGTCTAGGGCTAGAGGAGTTTTCTCTTAAAACAAATGCAAAATATTATTCTTATTTGGAGGAAAAAATTATTGGCAAGTGTTGGAAACTAATATGCACCACAGGATATTAGTTAAGGTAGTCATGTAGAAAGAAATGGGATGGGGGGACAACCTGCTTTGACTCTTTCATCTGCTTTCATAGACATTCTGAGGAGAGAGTTCTAACTTTTCTTCCTTTCTGCCATAACAACTAACTTCTTTCAAATTTGTCCCCCAATGAAGAAATGAGCCAATATCCAGTGGCTCTGTCTGGTATTGGAATAGTAAGTTTCTTATACCATTAACCCATTATCTGTTAACAAGGACTCTTTAAATAGATCTTCCAAACCAGAAAAGGAAATGCATGCACACACACACACACACACACACACACACACACACACACACAATCCATTGATGGGTCTAAGGTCATAGTTAATTGGAAGGACTATCTGGATTCCCATTTCAAAAACCCATGCTCCTGTATATGCTCCACAACAAATCAGTGAAAAATTATGCCATTAAAATAAAACCCAAGCTAGAGATAACAAATTTGAGAATTTGATGTTTACAAGGCTAGTGGATTTTGTTACTTACAAAAAGTGTTTATTTCCCCCTGATGTTGCATGTGTGTGTTAACAAGTAAAATTTTACATAAAACTATTAATTCTGGCTTCTCCCCACTCCTCCCAGATAACAAATGACTGGAGTTGATATATGGTTGACCTCTCTGGCAATGAATGCTTTCAGCATTCCCCACAAGGTTCCACCTGGCCAGCTTCAGTCATTTATGGCAACTATTCAGCATTGGAGGCATTTGAATTTGCAAATCCTTGTGTGATAGTAGCATATCACCTCCTCACACACATGATGGCCTGTGCAGTATGTCAGTCCATCTCCTCGAAGAGCTCCAAAGCACACAGCATGTGCTCTACATCCATATAGCTATACTTCTATATTCTCTCTCTCTCTCTCTCTCTCTCTCTCTCTCTCTCTCTCTCTCTCTCTCTCTCTGTCATACACACACACACACACACACACACACACACACACACACACAGCACACACGAGGAATTTGCCCTTGCTTGCTTTTCCCTTTCCCTGCACCATCTCATTTAGCTCTCTGCATAATCCTCCTCTTATAACCTTCATCTCCACAATGTAGAATTTAGCATGCTCTCTACCCAACTGTATTAATAAAGCACTTAAAAATATGCAATTTATTCAGGATTATTTATCTAACGATCTCTACTGAAGTGCTACTTCTGCAGCTCTTCATATGCAGTGGATTCCCTGGGGGCAGCTTTCAGAGTCCAAAAGCGTTGACTGAAATGCAAAGCCAGGCATGCTAGCTGCACACCCAAGCATCCACCGCCCAGTCATTGCATCAAGGAGCAGAGACAGGGCATTAACAGTGGGCATTTTGTCTGTCCTCCTGCTTCCAGGCTGCGCTGCACCCCCTAACCTAGGTGCACAGGAAGCCTTTCCTTCCAATGGCGATTGCAGGACACTCTAATCTCCTAATTGCAGCTTAGTGTCTGGAAGAGTCCAGAGCAAATAATGAAATCTGTCTTAGTTGTTTATACTCCTCGCCTTAATGATGGATTATCTCACATCCTTATCCCTTCCCATATAGCAGCGTTTCTCTGCCATCAGGCAGTTCTTCGTTGTGGGGTTCTCCTCGGCACTGGAGGACTTTTAGCAGGATCCCTAGTCTCAACCCACTAGATACTGATAGCATGCAATTGTGACAGCATTTTTTCTCACATTGGCCAATGTGCCCTGGGCGTGGGGGTGGGGGTGCAAATTTGACTGGTTGAGAACCAGAAACATGGGGCGTGGACACATTCCACGTAGTAGGCATTGTTTGATTTGCTCATTGTTGTTTGTCAACATGCAGTAGATTCCCAGTAAATATTTGTTGAATGGATGAATGGACTTTCTCCTGGCTGGAGCTGAAGACCATATTTACTCCCAGAGTAAAATGGAAAACCTTTCATGATTATAATTTACATTTGATGAGGAAAATCAAGAGCTCTTTTTCATTTCTTCCTCCCACTGTCATTATCAAATGAGTTCAATAAATGTTTGCTGATTGAATGCCTTAATCATTATTATGACTCTCTTGGGTATCTACCCTATGGCACTTCTAAATAGGTGTTATCACTTAATTTAACTTTCCTTGGTGACTCATTGATATATGTACTGTCAACCAAATTTTATTGACCGGAGAACTGGAAACCAGAGAGGTTAAGTAATGGTTCTAAGGCCACACAGCTGTAAAGTCATGAGACTCTTGATTAAGACCTGCCTGGAAGGATTCTCAGAATCTTTTCTTTTTCTCTCTGAACCTCATTGTTTCACTCTTTTCTGGCAAAGCTCTATGCAGGACAACATGAAAAACATTAATCTCAAAGTGAGAGGATGTGCAAGAGGTTAAGAGGATTTGACTGAGTTTCCCATTACATTCATTTTTTGGAGAAAGTGGATTAAAAATAGAATACTCTGGTCATAACTTCACATTCACTTGAAAATGAGAAGAGAGTGCTTTAGAGATTCATAGCTTCATATTATATATTACATTATGAGAAAAAAGATGGATGGAGTGGGGCAAAGAAATAATGATATTACAAGACTTTACGTAGAAGGGTCAAGTGAGGAGAAGATGAGTCAGAAGATGGGGAACCGAGGCTAAGAAAGAAGATACATAAGAGATGTAGCTAAACTATTTTAAAACATGGTTAAGTAACTCAAGGAGAAATATAAGGAAGGAAGTTCTGTAAAAGGTCAGAAAAAGTAGTCAAGTAGAAGCAAGGTAATTTAAACATAAAAAGGAAGAGCTGCAGATGCTTCTTTCATGCTTCAGAAAGCATCAGTCTTAAACTTTGCAATGTACCAGTAATTCATTGCAATCTTTTGCAAGATATAAAGTTTTCCATAAAGACATGTTTTCCCTCTAAGCTGATGAGTACCTGAGATGGTCCAAATTTTCTTTAAAAATGAAACCACTAAGTTTTCTTTACATTAACCTTAAGATAATGATGTGTTGGACCTTGTTCTATAATGAACACATGAAGATGGCCTGTTTAGTTTTCCTGTCTATGTAAGTAATGCCATCATTCACATACTGGTATATGAAACTATTAGTGTCATGGGATAAGAAGAAAGGAAGAGAGGGAGAGAGGGAAGAAAAGTAGCTAAGAGAAAGATCCCCCCATCTCACCATCCTTTTTGCTTCCATTTATTTTTCAGTCCACAATATATTTTTTTTTAATTGTGCATGTACTATGTGTCTAGTCACTGTGTGAGCCACATGATAAATAATAGTAATCTAAACTAGTTGGGGTACCTGCTCCATGAGATGCACAATCTAGTGCAGAAGGCAACAAAGAATCTAGTAATCACTCATGTGTGTTTTGGGGTAGGTTTTGTATTCTTGCATTCACCTCACTTGTGGCCTGACATATCAGCTTCAACAGTTCATTTATTCACCAACCTGGCACTCAAACCCCACAGACTTGGTCCAGTGGATTATCACATTAAGGAAAGAGTAGGCCCATCATGCCATAATGAAGCACTGCTTGGCAGACTCTGCTACCCAGTCAATGAAGGAAAGGGAAGCCGGGCTGGCTTTTTCCCCCAAACTGAGCAATGGTGTTGGGTTCTTCCACTGGTTTCTGATGAGTGTGAAAATGAGTTGAGGCATTAAGTATAAAAGGAAGAGCCACTTGGAGTTGAAAGTGACCTCAAAGTTACCTAAGCTAGCCAGCATGAATTGACAATGCCGGATTTCTGCTCTGTAAAAAACTTTTCCCACACTTCTGATCTATTTGTTTTCACCCAATAGAATTGTTGTTGCACAAGGCAGGTCGTTTTATTTTTAGACCACTGAAAGATCCTTATTCTATGGAAACACATCTGTTCTCCCCAAAACTATGGGCTGTAATTCTATCTTCTGATACCAGGCAACCAGTCACTGGACTTTGGAGCTGTGGGGATCCAAAGACCTGGGCCCAAGTTCTGGCATTATCACCACTCAGACACAACCTGAGTAAGCACCTGGTTCACTGGGAATCATCAGCCTTCTCTATTAAGTGGAGAGCATCCCTCAAGGCCTACATCTCTGGAATTCAGGGTGGAATAAGTGCGGTTAGCTAAATTATATGAGTTTTCTTCACAGGGTGACAAAGAGGCCACTGTAGCTCAAAACTCCCATCCCACCTACAGAACAATCCAGAATGTTAGAATATGTGTGTGTGTTCTCTACTATCTGGGTAAAGGGAGTAGAGAGAACTTGGATTAGTTTGACTTGAACCATGCATCCACCTTAAGACTTTGAAGTTATAGGTAAAGAAGTTACCTACCACACATTATTATCAAATTCTGTCAACTACACATCCCCATATTTCTGAAAAATTGCTATTCCTTCTGTCTCTGCATCAGTTCAGGCTGCCCTCACCATTTCCTGGTTGGCTGCCATGGGCTGCCCTCCCTGCTCTATTTCCTTGGCTTTCACTAGACTCTTCTCACAGTAGCCAAGAACCCATCTCGGGATGCACATAGGATGCTTTTCTTCCCCAGCTAAACATCTCACCACATTTAGAATTCCAACCACCTTCATATACAACCCTCAAATTCGGGCTACTGCCAACCTCTCTAAATTTATCCCTTTTTTCATTCTGATCCTATTGACTCTGACTTGTCTGAAGCTGGCTCCATCCCAACTCAAAAGTCACCTTATCAAAGACCTCCTCTAACCACCTTTTTATACTAATGACCTTACTTCTTCTTTACCTGTTTTCATGATACCCTGTTTATTTGCTTCAAAATGCTTACTACCATTTGTAGTTTTAAACAATTAACTCCTTTTGTTCTACTTGTCTACCTTATTCATGAATGCAGCTCCACTTAACAACACGATGTTTGGTCTATAGCAGTTCCTGGATCCATGCTTGTTAAATGAGATCAATGTGTGGAAGTTATTATTTTGGTCCTGAAAATGCTACAAAGTCCACTTTGTCCTAAAGTACAAATTGGTCAAATGGCGCACTTACAGTTTGCCTTCTGGCCATCCCACTGTTTCTCTATCTTCTGCCATTCCAAAAAGCAGTGTGACTTTGGCACAAGGTGGTAGCCCATTGAACATTGAGCCCTTCTTTTATTTATGTGTATGTCTCAGGGTAAAAAATGACAACATCTGGGAATTATTAAGTGACAGTTTTCCTTCAACTCCTTTCTATAGTTTATTTTGCCCAACACAATCCTATTAAGGGAAAAACTAATTGACCACAAGCTTCATTTCTGCTGAGCTTAGCCAAAAAGTCAATCACTGCTCGGTGGGAGCTCTTCTGGCTCTTTAGCTAGTGGACAAATTTCCATCTTGACTGGCTCTGCCAGTCCTTGGGGAATAGATGCGAATGTGCTTAATTCTGTTTCGATACGTTTCATTTTCAGCAAAACTGAGACAACCGCAAGGAGTCTTATTATAATGAAAAGAGAGGGGTGGCATGGAAATGATTCCATGACAATGTGTATTTTGTTTCCACTGCACTCAGCTCTATTCACAAATGTATTTTCTGTTGCCCAACACCCTCATCAGATATGTGGGTCACAGCAGTCCAGCAGTGGCATGTTGAAAAGGATGGTAGGAACTGTAAGCCCTCATCTGCTTCAGGCAAAGGTTTCTCAGGCCCAATAAAGAGCACAAAAAATATTTAAAATTTTTTTTAATTTGATTTAAATTCTGAGAAAAATTAAAAATTAAAAAAAATGAATTAGCTTGCATCAAATTTGGGTTACATATGGCACTAAGGTGTAAGAGTGAGCTAAGACAAGAAATTCATCTTATTTGGGTTTCATCAAATTCCTAGCACAGCTACAAAGTGAGAAAGACTAGCCTTGGGTGTGAAAGTTTAAAAGAAGGATTCCACCTGTGAAATAAGCTCTCTTCCCAACTAAGAAGGGGTCAAGTCCCAAATTTTTGCCCTCCATCTGGAATGTAAACACCTTGTTCTGGGTCATATTAAGCACTTAAAAATGATGCTTTCTAGATGCAGACAATAAAAAGGCTGAACTCATCATTTTACCAAATCCTGGCAAACAGTTTGTCCTGAATAGAGACATCAGAAGCCAATAATAGACTACAGTCAAAGTCAATTTCAGTTTCAAAAAATGCAAGGTACTCCACTTTGGGTATATGGATTTTTAAAAACATTTAATGAATAGAAATTTTATATACCCAATAAGAATTATTATTCAGCCCTGACTGATGGCACAGAGGATAAGGTGCTGGCCTTCAAACCCAAAGGTCACTGGTTCAATTCCCAGCCAAGGCACATAACCAGGTTACAAGCCAGGTCTCCAGCCAGTTCTATAGCTAGAGGCAGGTGAAAGGCAACCATACATAGACATCTCTCTCCCTCTCTGCCTCTCTCCCTACCCACCTCTCTAAAAATATAATAAAATAAATTCTTAAAAAAGAATTGTTATACCTAATTTATAAAGAAAATATAAAACTCAACATAAAAAACCCCCACAAATATCCCAATTTAAAAAGAGGCAAAGTGCCCCTGAATAGATACTTCTCCAAACAGAATAAACAAATGGCCAATAGTCACATAAAAAGGCATCCAACTCCATAAATCATTAGGGAGATGCAAATTAAAACCACAATGAGATATCTGTCAGAATGACTATCATCAATAGATCAAACAAAACAAAACAAAACAAAACAAAACCAAGTGCTGAAGAGAATGTGGAGGAAAGGGAACCTAGTGCACTGTTGGTGGGAATGCAGTTTGGTAGAGCTATTATGGAAAACAGTATGAACTTACCTCAAAAAATAAAAACTGAACTGACTATGACCCAGCAAATTTGGGAATATATCCAAAGAAACCCAAAGCATTGATGTGAAAAGATATATGCATCCATATGTTCATTGCAGGGCTATTTACAATAGCCAAGATTTGGAAGCAGCTCAAATACCCACCAGCAGAGGAATGGAAAAAAACCCTGTGGTATATTTTCACAATGGAATATTACTCGGCCACAAAAAAGAAGGAAATTTTACCCGTTGCCGCATCATGAATGGACCTGGAGAGTATTATGCTAAGTGAAATGAGCCAGTTATAGAAAGACAAATACCACATGATTTCACTTCTATGCGAAATCTAATGAACAAAATTAACAAACAATAAAAAATATTCACAAACCTCTCCCAATTTCATTTTCAGAAACCTATTGTAGCCCTGGCTGATTAGATGAGTTTGTTAGAGCATCATTGTGATATATCAAGGTGTGGGTTCAATCCCTGGTCAGGACACATACAAGAATCAATCAATGAATGCATCAATAAATGGAACAACAGTGCTCCCTTCAGCAGCACATTTACTAAAATTGGAATGATACAGAGAAGATTAGCATGACCCCTGTGCAAAGATGACTTGCAGATTTGTGAAGCAGTCCATATTTTTTTAGCCCTTATGATATGCCTAGAATAAAATCAATCACATCAGGCCTTGAACTTGCTAATAAGTAAATAAATAAATAAAATCTCTCTCTCTCTCTCTCTCTCTCTCTCTCTCTCTCTCTCTCTCTCCTTCCCCTCCCTTTTGTCTCCTCCCTTTTTTTTCTCTCCCTCTAAAAATCGATAAATTAAGAAAATTTAAAAAATAATAACCCTATTGTAGACTTGCTTTTATAACTATGGCTTGAATCCAAGAAATATATTTCTACCACTACAGTCCAAAAAATAAGTGTCTAATAAGTTTTTGCTAGATGAGTCAGAGTGTCATGGTAGAATTCTTTCCAAGACATGCTTCATTCACTGGAAGGAAGAATGTGAAGCAGCAAAGGTTCTTTAAGAGGCATATACATCTACATCAGTAGTAGTCACACTGATAATAAACAATTATCTGGCATCATATATTTTCAAAGTGCTTTAAAATGCTGGCATTCCTTAGGAAGGAGAGAAGAGTTTCTGACATGGGGATTTTTATTTTACCTTTAAGGAATAGGCCATACAGAAAGTCAGCAACTTGTTCAAAATTGGTGAAGTGGAGGGACCGGCCTGGCCTGATGGTGGAGAATATGAACTTTTGGCTCTTAGCCTCAAACAGAAGTTGTATTCAGGAGGCAGGAGGGAGAGAACCTGGCCAACTGAGCTGAAAAGAACAGACCGATAGAGTAGCAAATCATTTTTTTATTCCTCACCAGAGAATATGTTTATGGATTTTAGAGAGGGTGGGAGGGAGGGAGGGAGAGAGAGAGAGTGAGAAACATATATGTGAGAGAGCCTCCCATATGCTCCCCAACTGAAGATTGAACCACAACCTAGATGTGTGCCATGACAAAAAAAGTCAAACCTGCAACATGTTGGTGCGTAGGATGATGCTTCAACCAACTGAGCAACCCAGCCAGGGCTATAGCAAATCACTTTGGTTAAATAATCTTTATTTCTAAAATGTAGACATCATAAACTAACAGGGAGAAGCTAGTACTTTGTGACTCGGTGTGAACATTTGGAGGTTTATCATTTCCATATGGTGAATGGAAGTATGTGGAACAGAAGAAAGGGACTCCTTCTCCATCTTTGAGTTCATGGAGAGCCACATTGGGGATGAACAAACCTCTTTCAGATGGATATGATGCTGCCCTTTCATGTGGCATTAAGAATGTCCTGTTGAGGAGTAGAGAAAAGCCATCCCTTTTCTTTCATGGCTCAATTTTTTAAATGTTCAAATCTAAGTAATATCCTGTGTGAACTTGCAGTAAAAATAATGCTTTATTGTTGCAATTTCAGTTTTTACCATTGAAGGCTATTAATCAATGAGGCAGCATGGATCCATATGAATATTGATCACTGTCTCATTGCCCTCCTTTGAGTGAGCTCTTTTAATGACAGCCAATTTCAATATTCAATACGTGAGGTGTGTTTTCTGGATTGTACCAAAACTTATTATTGGCTGGAAACATTTTGCTAGAATGTGGACTTCTTGTTTAAATAGCCCCTCAGATCATGAAGATCCTGATTTTCATCTCTCTGAACTTAAATGCTCAGCATCTCAGAAGTTCGAGCATTGCTTTGTTTGTGCTTTATACAGGACACCTAAACAATGCTAATAGCAAGCATTAGTTTTGTCATATTAATAGCTCAAATATCAAAACAAATATTTAAGTCATGTATTTCAATTGTATTTTAACTTCTTTATTGTATTTTTCCATTACCATTTAGTCCCCTTATACTCTCACCCCCTGCAATCACCACATTGTTGTCCATACCCATGAGTCCTTTTTCCTTTTTGCTCATTCCCTCCACCCTCTACCCTTCCCCTCTTAGCTATCATCTGCTCTTCATTTATGAGCCTGTCTCTATTTTGCTTGTTAGTTCAGTTTGTTCATTAGATTACACATATGAGTGAAATCTATGGCATTTGTCTTTCTCTTTACTTAGCATAATATTCTCCAAGTCCATCCATAAGATCACAATGGGTAAAACTTTCTTCTTTTTTATAGCTGAGTAGTATTCCATTATGTAAATGTCCCATAGTTATTTTATCCACACATATACTGATGGACACTTGAGATGCTTTTATATCTTGGTGCTTGCAAATAATGCTGCAATGAACATAGGGGTGGTTATGTTCTTTTGAGTTAGCATTTTGGCTTTTTCTGGTTATACTCCCAGAAGTGAGATCACTGGGTCAAAAGGCAAATCCACCTTCTTACACCACACAAAGAATAAATTCAAAATGGATTAGAGTCTTAAATGTTCACCCTGAAACCATAAAAATCCTAGAAGAAAAGATAGGCAGCAAAATATCAAATATTGCTCATAGCAATATTTTATCTGATATATCTCCCCAGGCAAAAAACAAAAAAAAAAGAAAAGAAAAAAATAAACAAATGGGACCACATCAAACTAAAAAGTTTTTGCACAGCAAAGGAAAACATCAACAAAATAAAGAGACACTGCACAGAATGGGAGAACATATTTGCTAATATATCTGATAAGGGGTTAATAACCAAAATCTATATAGAATTTACAAAACTTCATACCATAAAAATAAAATAAAATAAAATAAATGAAAACCCAATTAAAAAGTGGGAAAAGGACCTGAAATGATACTTCTCCAAAGAGGACACATGGATGACCAACAGACATGAAAAGGTGCTCTTCGTCACTAATCAAGTGATGTATTTTAGATCCTTAAAGGGAAACCCAAATATATTCAGGGTAAACTATAGTGAGTAAGGTTTATTTAATACCACATTGCTTTTAACTCAATTTAGGAAGAGAAGAATGTCATATGTGCACAAAGGATAGAAATTCTCCCCTTCCCATTGTAGCTGAAGTGCCATGCCTTCTTTGGAGCTGCTGCTGAGATTACATAGGTCACAGTTGCTTTTTTACCTCTCAACTGTTGTAAAATCCAGCAGAATCTTTTTCTGCTCCATGGCCCCAAGACACATCCATCTCATTGCCATTAGGATCCTACTTTTGGCTTTTTGCCCATCTGTTTGGTTAATTACTAACATGTAAACTGTATCTCTAACCTGAGAATAGCTTACCTATTGTGCAGTAGCATACTACAGTCAACTTTCTAGATAGTGATATATCTATGTGGCTTTTAATAGTTGTTCTGAGAAGTAATATAGCAACTTTCCATTTTTTAATTCCTCAGTCTCTACAAGCATGCAATTATTTAGGAGTCATTAAAGATGCAGTCAGTGCTAAGGGATCATCTTGCTTGTGTTGGTCAACATATCTGGTTCTCAGCAAACTGTAGGCGCACTAGCAATACACATTGGGTGTTAGTGGTGCTAAGAAGTCTTGTTTTCTTTCTCTAGGATTTCTAGAAACATCACTGTACACCAGCAGACTGCCTCTGTGCTGTGGTTCAGAAACTAGGATAGGCTGGATTAGGAAGCCATGTGCTATTGCTTCATTGGAAGAGGCTATTATATCACCCATCAGCCTCATTCAGGAGAGGTGGAAATCTGTGCTGGCTTTGGGGACAGCTAGCTGCTTCCCAAAGTTCTCAGGGACAGCAGGATGGCAGCCGACACAAATGTCAGCTGGGTAGGCCAGCATGCCAGATGCCATCACAGAAAATAGCTCCCCATCTCTGACATCTGGGGACTTGTCTTGTGATCCAGAGGACCACACAATGATCTTCTACTCCAGCCGGAACCATGAGCCATTCTGCCCTTCCTTCATCCCTATCAACCAAACATTTGGATAGATCACCAGAGAGTGCAGAATGGACTTTGGTCATGGCCTTAATTGAGTGTGCTGTACATAACAATGATAATTAATGATAACAATACAAAGGATTCTTACATAGTTCTGTCTATAGAGGAGGCAAGGCTCTAAATGCTGTACAGATTGTAACTCATTTACATATTTTAAAAATCTATCTACATGTCTCATTAGCCCAAAGCAGAATGGAATGAGCAAAGTAAAAAGCAGGAATTCAGACCCCAGAGTTGGACTAACTAGCTTGGTATCCCAACTCTTGCTCTTTCCATATGTGTGACTTAGGGAAATAAATTTTGCTTTCTTTACCAGACCCAACTCTCCTTCCCTGATTTCTTAAAACAATCCTGCTCCTTGTTCCCTCATGGCATTTGCACAGGCTTCTTCTCCCTCTGCTCAGAATATTTACTGTTTTTTTTTTTTTTTTTTTTCATAAATAAACCTTTCTCATCCTTCAACCTTGGCCCAATCATCACTCAGTTAAGCATACCTGCTTCTGTCTTCTACCTTCCGTATCTCCCAAATGCTGAATCTCTAATAAGAGGCATTTGCATTTTTTCTCATGACCTCTTTCTTCCTCAATCACATAATTTGATACACTGTGGGGCTACTTCTAACATTTATGTGGGGACTGTGGGTGTTGGAGTGTTCTCAGAAAAATGTAAAATTGGCTGGGGTGAACTCTTCTGAAGTACATCAGGTGGCCTGTGTAGTGTGTGTGCATGCGTGTGTGTGTGTGTGTGAGAGAGAGAGAGAGAGAAAGAGGAGTTAAAATTAGAAAATACAGGATGTTTGTAGGTACTATTGTCCCCTTTAATCTGTTATATTATTTTTGTATAATATTTGAGTATTATTTTACTAGTCTGGATCCTTGATATAGTTAACCTTCCTATAATTTGCTGAGGTTTTATGTGTGTTTCCTTGAATCAGCAATACTTCATTTAAGATCCAAAAAGGAGTGTGTGGCTTATAAGAAGAAAATAAATATCATTTACATTCATTTGACTGCTTGAAACTATTACTCAGAATAAGTCCACATAGCTCAATGTACTCAAAGAGGAAATTTCCCAATGTTGATGAATATTTCAATCGTCATGGAATTCTTAAAACTATCTGCTTCATAGAACTCATATAATAGTTAATAAAGTATTATCTATGGAAATTATATCAGTCACTGTTATAAATAATTTACATGTATTAATTCACTACTCTGCATAAAATACTTGTTCCTTCTTTTTTTTCCTAAATAGTTGTTACTTCTATACCACCATCCATATTTTGTAGGTAAGAAACTGAAGCACTAACAGTTCTTTTTTAGATTCCCTGTTGATATGTTTCTTGCATGCTAGAGACAAAATACAAATATGTTATTTTATCACTTTGATTTCTACATATCAATATTGTTTTCTTACATTTTTTTCTTCTGATACTAATATTACTTTAGATTTTAAAACAACAGCACAAAAATTTCTTATTTTGATGTGACATTTTTCTTTTTCCCACAGTTCCCAGACCACTGCCTTAGTGTGCAGAACATCAGCTCTAGCTATGATGGAAGTTAAGCCACCAGGTTTGGGTTGGGGAAGCAATTTTTAAAAATTATGAAGAGGAGATCTTAGTGTTTATATCAAATTGTCATTTATGGCTAGAGGGGCCAAGCAAGAAGTATCTCCTGCATTTTGAAAATGAGAAACCCACTGGAGGACTGATTATTCAGAATCCTGAAACATTTCACCCCACCTCTCACATAAATCGCAGTTGAGTTTTCATCCTCATTAGCCAAGTTCTGGCACTCTGGTTTCAATGCCGGTATTTATTTCAACTCACCTCAGCTGGGGTCATGGATGTGGCCCAAGCAGAGAGCAAGTCACCTCCTGGCCCCTTGAACTGCTTTGGAAAAATATGTGATTCCCTGTAGCATTATGGGATTTACGGTTCACTGGGCAAATTATGCACTCCAACATTTAAGTGTGGTTGTTTAATTAAATCCTTTGGCACATTCAAGATGACTCACATGTTTCTGAGCAGGGCATTTTGAAAGTTATTAAAATTTCACAGCAAAAATTTGTATGACATGGGCCTTTATGGATTTGGTTTGGGTTTGAGCATTGTGAAAGGGTTATTTAAAATGTTTTGCTGTATCTGGAAACTGTAGTAAAGAAAATAAAACAAAACAAAACATTTTCCTTCTTTACCTCCAGCATGTTTTCAGTAAAAGTGCATTATGAAAAAATCCACACCTGGAAGACAAATATGAGACAGACATTCCCCTCTGTCTCTCCTTCTATAGATAAATAGGGATACATTGATAGATACATATAACTCTTTGTATGTACACATATATAAGTATATGTGACATATACAGGTATACATATGTATTATATGTACATATAATATGTGCATATATTTATGTTATGTGTATACTGGAAACATGAATATACATGCACAAAAATGTGTATATGTACTTATGTATGTATGTATATATTTAGAATTCCTTAACCTCAGGACTAGAGGTAATTTGGATTGAGAATTCTTTGTTGTGAGGTAAACAGTGTGCCTTGTGCATTATAGCAGCATGCCTGGCTTCTACCCACTAGATACCATTAGCACACAACACCTCAGTCATAACATTCAAAAGCTTTCACAGTCACTCCCAAATTCCAGCAGGGGAGGGATTGCTCACCTGCTGAGAACCACAGTTCACTGCTGTACACACAAAGACACACACATATGTGTATATAATAACACACTCATGTGAGTGTTATATCTATACATGCATACTCATATTTGTGGATATCATATACAGAGACACTCATAAACAAATATATCAAGTATATACATATATGCACACTCATATATGTGGATATCATATATGCACTCCAACACATGAACATCATTATTTTATGAATCGTTTAATCAATGGACTGATAGAAACATTCACCCAAAATTAAGGGATAAGATTGTACATAAATGCCAAAACAAAACAAAGGAAAAAATAAATGCCTGATAATAGGTATGACAAATCATGATGGGAAAAGCAGGTACATTTGCTGCAGATGCATTGGGCTGTGGAACATGAAAGTTGTATGACCTTGGGCAAGTAAGTAGACCTCTCTTATCCTTACTTCACTCATTATGAAAGGTTATTTTGCAAAATTTATTTGTTAAAGTGATGCAGAAGAAAGCAGAATGTAGCAAAGAAGTGGTTCAAAATGCAGACAAGGAGAAACCACTCCAGTGTCTAGGCATGAGAAGAATGACTGCAATGCTGGAGAGACCCCAAATGTCCTTTCCCTGAATGCAATTTAGTCCCCGAAGAATGGTCAAATACTGTCACATTTCTTCAAAAGCTAGCTGGTACAGCTGACTCTAAAACTCACTGTCCATGAAAGGACAAAATGTTCTCCACATAATTTGAAGGCCTACTCAGCACATGGAAGGTTAGCTCTTCAACCTTACCACTTGTTGAATTCATGGACAGAGTCTACCTCCTCCACCAGCTTCCTCAGTCACACATACACTAAAGAAACAGGATGCTCTGGGTTGCATCACATCTTGGCCATCCAGAGGTCTCCTGGGTATGGGTAATAAGCTCAACAAACCTTCAAAAATGATAGCTGCATGAGTGTTGACTCAGTCAATACAGTTGAACATTACCCTTTCTTGATTTGCATGCATCAGCCAATTGGGTCGTGCTTATGACTGACTTATGACTGATATGGTTGGAACAACTAGATGTCTGATAGAACTGACTGAACAGCTTTGCCAAATGATTGATCTGTTTATTTGGACTTGATTTTCCTGGCCAGATGTGGACTGTGCCACTAGCATAGTTGTGAAGGCTGTGCTCAGATGCAAGGGCTAAGTCTTCATATTCTTGTGCTGAATATGAGACCATGTCTTCCCTACATCTCTGATATCTTTATCTTACTCCTTCTTTTGTTCTCCTCCTCCATTTACCTTTGTGACTTGGTTTTTAAAATGTTAAGCTCTCACTTTTTTATATATAAATAGATAGTATAATAGTGTGTGCTTTTGATTGTCTTTGTCATTAACTTAAAATGTTAGGAATGTCAATATAAAATACATTTGAAGATTTTCATTAAAATTGTAACACAGCCAGGATTAAATCAGAAAGTGAATGTTCAGCAAACATTTATTGATCTGTTATCATGTGCCAGCAACTATTTCAGCCCTTAGTATGAATTCAGTTCACTTATCCTCCCAACAAGCCCATGAGTTATGGGTTGGCATCCTCCTTGTTGTGTAGATGAGGAAAATTGAGGCTCAGAATGTCACACAGGGCATGGCTGAAACAGAGGTAATCTCAGGCAGTTGCCCCCAGGAATACATACTTGCTGTATTTGTGGATTCTATGTGATAAAAGATTTTAATTTCTAGTTTTGGAACCAGAAGATCCATTAAACCTCTGAAGTCATGTAGCAAATGCTGCATGTGTGTGTAGCATACTTTTAGTTCTATAGAAAATGTTCATTGCTTTTAAATCAATGTCTGAAAGTGTTTTATGTTCCCAACAAGATTAAATAATCACTATATGTTAAAGCTTTTTGTTTTCTGTTTCTTAGCTCATTCTCTAGCTCAATTTTAAACAGCAACATTATCATCGAGGGGTGTTTTCAAGGGGAAAATGTAAAAGTAAATGAACATTCATAGGAATGTGTCTTTCATCTCTTTTTCAGAATGGGTTCCAGAAAAATGCCAAAATATTCAACAGAAAATAAAAACCCTAGTGTTGTATTAACTACATTTTAGTCTTTATGATTATCTTGACCCTGAGGTTGTTGATGCTTGAGCAATTTCTTCAAACCCCTAAGATGCACCCTCCTAGGCCACATTGAACCTTTTCCCTGAGCAAGCCATTTTAGCACACTTCTTTGCTATTTCTTGTCATATTGAGATCAAGTTGGCCATACCCTTTGCAAAATCATATTCAATTTTCTTAAGTGGGACTGCATTTCTGGCATGCTTCCACTAAAATCAGAGCCAGCAGTCACTTTTGGTTGTGATGCTACTGGAGAAAATACACTTCAATCAGGACACAATGGGACTGGCCTAGGGCTTCAGTTATAGTGAATATTCAACCACTGTCACTGCCCAAACCTGTAAATTTATGACTTGTTATCTGTGGGTTCCTTCTGCTTCTCACTCACTTTCCTCTAATATTGTGCATTGTGGAAAAAGATCAGAAATATTAACCCAGGAGCTGGGAAGTGATCCCACATGAAGGAGGTGGCCTGGATCATAAAGCACATGCCTGACTCCATCTGCTTTTCATGCTCCCATGTCTGATCACAATGGTTGTAAAGAAACATCTTCCTGCACTATAAGAAAACACTGTATTACATGTGAAGCTACTTGTCAAATGACCCTTCATGTTAGGGGCACAATGGGTAGCAATAGGGACAGTGGCAGAGTGGGGAGCTCGTTCTAAGGGTAGCAGCTGCTGTCTGGCTCCATTATATTTTTCAACATAGGAATATACCAGATTTTCTGAATTTTGTTCCAGAGAGTCCTAGAATCTGTCTTTTAGATTTTTTTAATTGGACCTCTAATATAATCCTTTATACCTTACCTAGGACCAGACAAAACATATGGATGGAGTCAATCTGTTCTTTAGACTACTGGTTTGAGACTAGTAGAGAAGACTACAATTTGCAAAGCATGTTTTCATACTCAAGAAAACAAATAAAAAATAGAAAAGAAATCTGATCTTCATAACTTTTCTAGGAGGTAGCACATTAGTCTTCTAAGAAGTGAGAGCAAGGCTAGAATAGATAAACAAGTGTACATAGTCTAATGCTTTTGTTTATTTTTGAATGATGTTTGTTTAATGGCTCAAGGATATTTAGGATCAAAGTTAAGTTGGATTTTTTTTAAGTTTCAAGTAGACTGTCTACCCATTCATCTTTCATAGTGCCTTAATTAATACTTTATACATTCACATAACACTTCCCAATTTCCCAATTACTCTCTTTTTGGGTTTATCTAACTTAATCTCTATAGCCTTGCAAATAGATTTTCAATTATCCCAGCCCAGAGCAACTTGAAACCATTCAACAAACACAATTAGCCTATTGCTGAAAAGGAAATGTATAGATTTCAGTGTAAATGTAAATTTCCTTTTTGAAAACAAGTGTGGCATAAATTATCACCCACCTTAGACAAATGACTAATTTACAACTTCTATGTGTGCTTTACTTTGTACTCTAAGCAAATATTTTGAGAGATATTTTTACAATTTCGTTTGGCCCTTAAACTGGTAAATGTTTTGCTCAAGCATGCTGAAGCCAAGTCTATTTTAGAATTATGGAAGTTAGAACTGCTTATGAATTTGAGAAGCAATTGGAAACAATCCTCATCCTCTCCACAGCCAGCACCCTAATCCAATTCAACCATCTCCCTCCCACCTGGGCAATCCCAACAGCCCCTTCCTAGTCTTCCACCTTTCCAACTTCACTCCCTGGAATGTGCCCACAGCAAAGCATCCATGGGGACTGTTTGGAAATGACAACCAGAACATTTTTCTCTTGTACCAATAACTTTCTGGTGGCTTCTCATTGTAAACAAAATTGATTAAGGATGCCTCATGATTATCAAAAGGTTCTATGTTACCTGCTCTTTGGTCTCATCTTTCTCCACTTTTTCCCTGTAACTGTACTGGGTACTATGGTCTTTCTTCTACAAACATGCCAAGCTCATTCCTATCCGGAGGCCTTTAATCTTGTGCATCTATTGACTGTCAGTTTGTATGGTAACCTGCTTCTTCACTGATGCTTAATGCAATGACCTCTTTCCTGTCCTCCCTTAAAAACTACTATAAATAAATAAATAAATAAATAAATAAATAAATAAGCCTTGAAGTTCACAAAAGTCTTTGGTGCTGGCTGCTATATTCTCAACACCATGGACAGCAGCTGGCTTTCAGCCTGTGTTTATTAAATATAGGGTTCAATGGATGATTGATTAACCAAAGTGGGCTTCAGCAAGAAATTTTCATTTGTAGTCAACCAGAACGCCAGGCCTACTATCCACTACGTGTGCAAGTTACATGACCTCCCTAAACTTCATTTTCCTCCTTTTAAAGCAAGGATGAGAACAATGCCTCCCTCACTAGGATACTGCACATATTCTTTTGCTATCGCTACCTAAAATCACAAAATCTATTTGTCAGACAACAGTAAGCATTTATTTAGCTCATGTATCTGGAGTGCAGCGTGGACACTGGTGTAGGCTTGACTTGGTCATGTGATCTAGGAGCCTGCTGTGGATCTAGACTGCACCAGGCTCAGCGGGGGAGGGGCTCCAGTCTGAGTCTCACATTCTCCCCTGGGAAGCTAGTTCAGAGATGTCCGCTTGGTGAAGAGAGAAGCAGAAGAGAATAAGCCCAATTATACAAGCACCTTCGAGTCTTTGGCTGCATCACAATAGCTACCAGCTAGCATACCTTGGCCTAAGTAAGTCACACAGACACATGGCAGCCAAAGGGTGAGGAAGAAAATTATGTCCTTGGAGAAAACAAATATTTCTACTGCACACTGTATGATTCAAAGATTTAATACACACTAACAATTGAATAATACAATGAATTTTAAGTGTCAGGCACCTAATTGATGTTCAATAACTGTTAGTTGAAATCATGATGAAAAATAACTTATTATTTTTTCTATAAGATCAAATGAATGATGCTTTAAATATTAGCTTAATAAATAGTTTTATGTTAAAAACAACCAAAAATTCACAAATTACACCTAAATAAGTTTATACCCGACATAACAATTTTGTGGTTTTAAGAACACATTAGAGACTATCATTATAGATTTTTCAATTCAGTTGTCACAGAATATGGTAAACAGCATCTTTAAATTTAGGTTATTGTACATTTTCATAATAAGAAGCAAGCTTCAGACTGTCTAGGTTTAATTTTTTTTTTTCAATTTTTTCAATTACCATTTATATTGAATATTATTTTGTAGTGGTTTCAGGTGTGCAACATGGTAGTTAGACAGTCATATACTTTACAAAGTATTCCCCTAGTATTTTCAGTACCCAGCTGGTACCATACATAGTTATAATATTATTGGCTTTATTTCCTGTACTGTACTTTATATTCCAATGATAATTTGGTAACTACCAATCTGTATTTCTCAACCCCTTTACCTTTTTCATCCAGTGCTCTAACCCCTCTTGCTGCTAGCAACCACCAGTGTTTTCTGTATTTATGAGTCTGTTTCTAAGTTTTTTTTCCTATTTTTATTATATATATATATATATATATAAGAATTTTATTTTTAATCTTTATTGTATTTTCCCATTACAACTTAGTCCCCTTATATTCTCTTCCCCCACAATCACCACACTGTTGCCCATGTCCATGAATCTGTTTTCTACCTTTTTGCGCAATCCCTCCATCCCCCACCTTTGCTGTCATTCTGCTCTCTATCCATCAGTTTGTCTCTATTTTGCTTGTTAGTTCAGTTTGTTCATTAGGTTCCACAGAGAAAGCATTTGCCTTTCTCTGACTGGCTTATTTCACTTAGCATAATGTTCTCCAGGTCCATCCATAATATTACAAAGGGTGAAACTTTTTTTTTTCTTTCTCTTCTTATGGTCAAGTAAAGATGGTCAATAGACATGAAAATATGCTCAATGTCACCAATTATTAGGGAAATGCAAATTAAAACTACAATGAGATATTTTCTCACACTTTTCAGAATGGGTATCATCAGTAAATCAACAAATAATGAGTGCTGGCAAGGATGTGGAGAAAGAGGAACCCTTCTGCACTATTGATGGAAATTCAGATTGGTACAGCTACTGTGGAGCACAGTATGAAAATACTTCAAATAATTAAAAATAGATCTGTCTTTTGAACCAGCAATCCCACTTCTGGGAATATATCCAAAGGAACCCAAAACACTAATTTGAAAGAACATAAGCACCCCTCCATTTATTGCAGCATTATTTACAATTACCAAGATATGGAAGCAGCCCAGTGTCCATCAGTGGATGCATAGATAAAACAACTATGGGATATCAGAATTCATTTGATCAGCATCTTCTGGCTGAGCCTGTTGTCTCAGCCCCTGGGGAAAATAGTGATCTGGATCAACGGGGACTTTCATGTTTATATTTCCTGTTTAGTTAGCTGAATTAGAAACAGCTTTAATTAATTTTAACCATCATTGGTGTTCTCATCAGTCATCTCATCCATGAGCCCAACTTCCCTCCAGAACCAAGAATTTATTTTCTATGGAAAGTTCATTTATTTTCAATCCCCCTTATTACAAAAGCAATAACAAGTGTATTTTAGAAAGTTTGGATACTGAAAAATAGCACAAAGAAGAAAATTACAATAACTTCAAATTTGTCATCCAGAGGTAATGTGAGTTAACATTATAGTTCATCTATTTTTCTATATTTCTAGATATAGATGTACCAGGAAAGTGCTATTCATGACAATGGTCTTTGTAACAGCTCAGTTATCATCTATTTATAATGTGTATGTCTCATCTACTTATAAAGAGCAAGAAAAGTGCTGCTATGTATAGTTGCTGCCAAAGAGGAGAGACACCTCTATCCTGTTCAACAGGACCTTTGCAGAATCTTGGAAAGGTCTGATTTTGTCAGTTTGGGAGTGAGAGCCACGGATCACAGTTCTCAGCATGGCAGAAGGAAGGGAATGTAACAGGACTGACAGGAGAGGGAGAGAAAGGAATCAAAGAGGAAGAGTATAGAACTCTTAGTGTTTCCTGGAGCCTCTGTCTCCTGTGACTCCAAACCTCCAGGAAAGTTGACTGTGCTCTTGGGTGGTGTGTAGGGTGCATCTGTTTCCATTTATTTCTTTGTTTTCCTTCCCTGTTTTCCTTTTCCTGTGCTTCCTTTGTTTTTTGTTTTGTTTTGTTTTGTTTTGTTTTTAATGAGAGAGAGACATTGAAAATGGTGCACTAGAGAGATAATAAATATGATAGGAAGAGCCTGGAAAGCAGAGAAGGCATTAAGAACAAAAGCCATTTGGGTACTTGTGGAAACCTGGGAGGTCTTTGAACTTCCCAACAAATAGGAGGTTTGTGTCCATTTTACCTTTATCCCTAAGGAGAAAGGGGAAAGGGTTTTTCCAACTGACATCTAAGTCTCTCTCTCTCTCTCTCTCTCTCTCTCTCTCTCTCTCTCTCTCTCTCTCTCTCTGTGTGTGTGTGTGTGTGTGTTTGTGTGTGTGTGTGTGTGAGTCTCTGTCTCCTTTCTACCCCTTCCTTCCTCCTTTTCTTTATTCCACTGGCACACATATTGCATATCAACTATATACATGCATTGCAGTTTTTAAGTATAACTATATATTGTGCAAGATTTTCTTCTTCACAAAGTTTCCTTCTATAAAAATAAACCATCAAATGGCAATCAGATCATTTTATTTTATTTTACACAATTCCCAGTTGTGGAATGCTTGTGTTATCTTTAGTTTTCCACCATAAAGAAGAGACATTGATGGGCAACTTCATGTCTATATCTTAAGCTTACCAGGACTTTTTCGGGAATCAGTCCCTACAAGTAGAAATACTTGAATAAAGGTTATGCAAATGTTTAAGCCTTTTGATACACATTGGTAAATTGTCTTTTCAGAAAGGTTAAACCAATTTACACTCTCAACAGTAGCATTTCAAAGAGGCACTGTCCCCAAATATCTTTCAATAATGAAGACTAGCATTATAAAAATCCTCTCCTATTGCCAGTTTGGCAAAAAATAGAACCTATTTGTTTTACATTTATTTAATAACTATTAAAGTTCACCTTGTTTTTTCCTATGTTCTCAGACCAATTGTGTTTCATGCTCTGGGAAAATCTTCATGTCTTTTGTCATGTTTTTGAGGATTCTGTCTTTATTTTAGATTTAAAAAATTCAAACAGTGTTTCTAAATGGTAATAAAAAGCATGACTTCCCTTAGTAGACATTTGTAGATTATCAGGGTGAAAGATTCCTAAGGAAGTAAAATGAATGAATTATTTACCATAAGTGGGAGAAGAGGATGCTGATATTAACAGTATGCTAGCAGCCATGAATGCCACTGGAACAATAATTAAACATTCTCGAGCCAACTTGGTAACATGAAACTATTTCTCTGTGTCTGTCTTCTCAGTGAAATCCTTTCTAACTGACTCACTCACGTTAGCTTCTTCATCCTCTAAGCTCTGGCTTAGGATCCCACCACTGAGATCATAACAAACACTTTATTCTGTTTAATTTGTTTTTAGCCCTTTCTCCAAGAAAGTAAACTGCCTGAAGGCAGACTCAGGTTCTATATACCTCAGCCCCTATGCCGTCATCATTCAGCACATTTAGAGTATATTTAGATTATTACATTTTACCATTCAACTATTGAGGAGCACCACACAGTGCTTCTCAGAATTTGGATGCACTGAAGTCATTCAAATATCAAAACATTTACCAGGAAGGTAATGTTTTATGTCATTCTACCAACAAACCAGGCTTTCTGCAATTCTCCTGCCTGTTCTCTTTCCTTTTGGCAACCTAGGGCACTGAAAGAGTCTTAAAGCAGCACTTAAAGGAAAAAGCTCTACAGTCACTGGGGCTGAGGACAGTAAAGAAGGATAGAGAGGTCTGGGATACTGCAGACCTAGTCACTGAATTTAGAATTCAGAACAGGAAGGGAAGGTATATATTGTACAGTTCAGAATTGATGCAAAGGCCAGCTATGATAGTTTCCTTCTCTTTCTTAAAAACGAAGAAAAATATTTATGTAGTTACCATCTACATAAAACTTCTTATTAATTTTAGGTATACAAAATAGTAATTAGACATTTGCTTAATTTACAAAATGATCACTCTGATAAGGCTGGTACCAATACAAAATTATTAGAATATTATTGACGGCATTCTTTATGGTGCACTTTATATTCTTATGACTAATTTTTAGGGCTGGCAATTTGTACATTTTGATCACTTCACCTTTTCACCCTTCTTCCCAGCATCCCCTCCCATCTGGCAATCACAAATTTCTCCTCTATATTTATGAGTCTGTTCATGTTTTGTTTGTTATTTTGTCTTTTAGATCCCACATATAAGTGAAATCATACAGTTCTTATCTTTCTCTGTCTGATTTATTTCACTTAATATAATACCTGCTTGGCCCAACAGTGTTGTTGCAAATGGAAAGATTTCATTCCGTTTTTATGGCTGAGTAATATTCCATTGTATGTATTCCTTTGTACCGTATCTTCTTTATCCATTTCTCTATCAATGGCACATTGCTTCCATAGCATGGCCATTGTGAATAATGCTGCAATAATAAACACAGGAACATATATGTCTCTTTGAGTTAGAGACTGAATTTATTTGGGTAAATATCTAGAAGTAAAATTGCTCAGTTATATAGTAGTTCCAGTTTTAATTTTTTTGATTAACTTCCATACTGTTTTCTATAGTGACCACACCAATGAAAAGACAACCCACTGAATGGCAGAAGATATTTGCAAATGATAATTTTGATAAGGGGATTAATAACAAAAATACATAAGGCACTCATACCATTTCATACCAAAAATACAATCACAAAACTGGGAAGAGGCCCTGAATAGGCATTTTTCCAGAGAGGACATACAAATGGCCAACATATGTATGAAAAGATGCACCATGTCACTAACCACAGAGAAAAATGCAAAATAACACCTCCATGAGTTATCACCTCACACCTGTCAGAATGGCTATCATCAATAGTGTTGCTGAGGGTGTGAGGAAAAGGAAAACTTACCATACTGTTGGTGACATGTTTTCTTTCTTAAATAATTAACAAGAAGAAAGGAGCTGGTCTTTCTTTGAATTCATTTTTCATTGCTTCATTCATTTATTAGAAATCTTATACTTCAAGTCTTCTCCCTATGGGCTTGAAAGTAAGTGGAAATGTAACTTATGAGCAAGCTCCATGTTTGCTAATTGCAAGAAAAGATGTGCACTTGGCCAGCACAGAGGTCTCAAACTGACCAGCAACAGGCCTTTCGTGTTTAGTTGGCTTCCAGCTGCTTTGATGTTGAATTTATTGCCTACATTAAAAAATAGGGAATTTTTACTTAGACATTTAGATACTTGGTTTCTCATTAACAATGAGAAGATGTGGCAAAACTGGGCCACCATCCAACATAACAACACACCCTACAAGTTGGAGTTTGGTAGGTGTTATGACATTTTGGGTATGGCATGAGCCCTTCAGTAACCCACTCTACTTATTGTTGTCAACAACTTGTCCCAGAGCTGATATTTTCTATTCAAATGCTTTCTCAAACTTAGGTCCCACAACAAACACAAGTCATATTCATGTTAGCTACCATTATGTTCATTTTAGATAAGTACTCATTTTGTGCTCAAGTTATATAGTAGGAATTTTATCAAATCTGCTACTTGAACCCAGGTCTCTGATTTTAGATCGAATGTTCTTTCTATTATTCTATCTATCTTCCCATGCTTGTCAGGGCCATAATCTTACAGTCTCGTGTGTGTGTGTGTGTGTGTGTGTAGAAATATCCTGTAAATTTTGTAACTATCCATGCACTCATTTTAAATAAAATTTGGCATCTTATTCTCTAATAATACATGGGTAAATACATGTTCCATACTTCTCATTTTTTGTTTATGTTCTTTTTTGTTTATTATGCTATTACAGTTGTCCCAATTTTCCCCCTTTGCCCACTTACCCCAACCCTTCCTTCCCAAAGTCAATCCCTACATCATTGTTCATGTACATGCATATACAGTATATGTTCCTTGTCTAATCTCTTTACCTTTATTCAACTAGTCCTAACTTCCCCCTTCTCTTCCTGAAGGTTTCGGTCTATTCCTTGTTTCCATGCCTCTGATTGTATTTCACTTGTTCATTTATTTTGTTCTTTAGATTCTAGTTATAAGTGAGATCATATGGCATTTGTTGTTAATTGGCTGGCTTATTTCGCTTAGCATAATAGTCTTCAGTTCTATCCATGCTGTTGCAAAAGGTAAAAATTTCTCCTTTTTTACTATTTTGTAATATTCCTTTGTGTAAATGTACCACAGCTTTTTGATTCATTCATCTACTGATGGGCACTTAGGCTGTTTCCAACACTGGGATATTGTAACGAGTGCTGCTATGAACTTGGGGTGCATATATTCTTTTGAATTAGTATTTCAGGATTCTTGGATATATTTGCAGCAGTGGAATTTCTGCATCAAAAGGCAGCTCCACTTTCAATTTTGTAAGGAAATTCCATACTCTGTTTTCCAGAGTGGTTGCACCAGTCTGCATTCCCATCAACAGTGCACAAGGGCTTCCTTTTCTTCATATCCTCACCTGCACTTGTTGGTTAATTTATTGATTATAGCCATTCTGACAGGCATAAGGTGACATCTCATTATGGTTTTAATTTGCATCTCTGATTGCCAGTGATGCTAAGTTTTTTGAGTCTATGGACCATCCCTTTCTCTTCCTTGGAGAAGTGCTTATTCAGGTCCTTTACCAATTTTTTAAATTGCATTGTTGTGTTGAGTCATATGAGTTGTTTATTTATTTATTTATTCATTTATTTTTAAAATAAGTTTTTATTATATCAAAATGCTCACTGTAATTCATTTGTTTAAAGAACTACTTTTTAAAGTAATATCAATTGCAATATTACCAAACACATGCACAAATACATTTACACACGTACATATTTTTACACATATTTAAACTACATACTGCTCTGGCTGGTGGCACAGTGGATAAGGTGCTGGCCTGCAAACCCAAAGGTCTCTGGTTCAGTTCCCCAGTCAGGGCACATAACCAGGCTGCAAGCCAGGTCTCCAGCCAGATCCATAGCTGGAGGCAGGTGAAAGGCAACTATACATTGATGTCTCTCTCCCTTTCTGCCTCTCTCCCTACCCCTCTCTGGAAGTAATAAATAAAATCTTGAAATAAATAAATAAATAAATAAAGTACATACTGGATTTTGAAGAGTTAATACAAAAAATTTAAAATATGCCAATATCCTATATAATTATTACATATTAAATGATAGTATTTTAGATATATTGTAGTGATTAAACATTTTTTCTTTTATATTTGTTTTATTCTGGAATGCTATTTTTGTGAAATATATTACAGAAATGGTGTATTGCAGAACTCAGTTTTGTGAAAGCTGTCCTAGAGACAGTGCCAAACCCATACTAAAAAAATGAATTTGGTTTCTGAGTCAGATCCCACCCCATCCAATAATACGACTCAACTTTATTTTAAGCTACTGGAACTACAGTTAGTTCTTTTTGGAGTTTTCCATCTGAAATAGAAGATTGAAAGAGGTTTTACCTCTTTCAATACCCTCTGTTTCTCCTCTACATGTATTTTACAAGTTGCAACCTTCAGAAATAATGGCACTTGCAGAGCTCAACTGGTCCCCAGAGTAGAAATTATAGTATCTACTAAGTTGGGGTAAAAAATAAGAAACTCTAGGATTTAAATAGTTTTGTTGAATAGCATTCTAGCTATTTTTTGAACTTGTGGTTGACTTCCTACATGGTCCTAAACTAACCCCTGAACTATTTAGGAGTCTGTTGAGGTAGAGTTTAGGTACATTCACATTTCAATAATCAAGTTTACTATATAGCATTTATACATTTTCCCAAGCATCCCCATTTTGGGGGTCTTCATAACTAGAAATGTGTATTTCCACTATCTATTTGAAAGAAATCTCATCTAATTAACATGCTGATATGAGACTATATGTTGCCTATGTACATGAATCATATAGTTTAGTAGTTTGCAACTTCTATCCAAAATTGGTCTTCATTCTCAGCATCTTTTCTAACCCAAAGATTGACTAATTTCTCAACATGCCAACTACCAGTTGGTTGCTATTTAAAATATAAATTGCTAACAAAATCTATACTGCATATTATACACCCACAAACAAGCACATATTTTGTAACAATGAATAAGAAAGATAGCATGAAAGATGGTGTGTATTCTATGTAATATACATCCACATTTTCTTACTTTTTTTTTTTCTTTTTCCTTAACTGCAGTTGATTTTTCTAAGAGTTATTGCAAGTAACATGATTTTCCCATCTTAGGAAATAATTCCAATCTAATAAAACTTGACCTGCAGTGATGCAGATACAAGTAAAATACAAAATTATACCTTAATTAGTAAAATCTATAACAAGATTATTTTAAAGAATTCATAAGTTAAAGGCTCTTATCCATTCAGCTACCCTATGTCTTTTGATTAGTACATTTAATCCATTTACCTTTAAGGTTATTATTGATAAGTGCTTATTTATTATCTATTTTTCCCTTTGTACCTGTGTTCCTCTCTGTCTCTCTCTGTTTCTTCATCTTCTTAAAGCAGACCCTTTAGCACCTCTTGCAATGCTGGTTTGGTGGAGATGTATTCTTTTAACCTTCTTTTGTCTGGGAAACTCCTTATTTCACCTTCCATTTTGAATGACAGCCTTGCTAGGTAGGGTAGTCTTGGTTGTAGACCTTTGTTTCTCATTGCTTGTAATATTTTTTGCCATTCCCTCCTGGCTTGTAGTGTTTCTGTTATCAACTGATAACTTTATTGGAGTCCCCTTGTATGTCATTTGATGTTTCTCTCTTGTTGCATTTGGGATTCTCTCTTTGTTTTCAAAATTTGCCATTTTAATTATGATGTGTCTTTGAGTGGGCCTGTTAGGGTTCATCTTTCTTGAGACCCTCTGTGCTTCCTGTACTTGGGTGACTTTTTTCTCTCCTCAAGTTAGAGAAGTTTTCTGTCAGTATTTTTCCAAACAGGTTTTCTATCACTTGTTCCTCTTCCTCTCCTTCTGGTATCCCTATGATATGGATATTATCACATCTCATGTTGACCTGCAGCTCTCTTAAACCTCCTCATTCTTTTTCAGTCTTTTTTCTTTTTGTTGCACTGCGTCTGAATTGTTTTTTGCATTGACCTCCAGCTCGCTGACCCAGTCCTCTGCTTTCTCTAGCCTGCTTTTTATCCCTTCTACTGTGTCCTTCAATCGGAAACTGTATTCTTCATTTCCTCCTGGCTCTTATTGATGGTTTCTATGCTCTTTTTAATGCTGGTATAGTTCTCAGTAAGTTCCTTGTAGCTTCCTTGGATTTCTATGTAGTTCCTTTGGAGTTGTTTTTAGTTTTCTTTGAACTTGCTGAGCTCATTGAGCTTCTTATTATTACTATTTTGAATTCCATATCTGATAGTTTATTTGTCTCTATTTCATTTTGCACTCTTTCTGGGGATTCTTCATTTTCTTTTGATGAGGGTTTGTTTCTTGTTTGTTTCTGCTTCTTGGATCAGTCTGCTTTAACTCAATGTCTCCATGGTGTGACCTTCTGTACTGTAGAGGTACACTTTTTTTACTTCCTGGATCCCCTCTTGGTGATGTCAGCCAGTTGAAGCCTACCAGAGATCCACTGTCTTTGTCTGTGTCCTTCAGTTTTTAAACTGGAGTTTTTTTTTATATATACTTAGAGATTAAACTCTCATCCAATGTATCACTGGCAAATATGTTCTCCCATACTGTAGTAGGTCCCCTTTTCATTTTGCTGATGATTTTTTTAGCTGCACAGAAGCTTTTTAATTTTGATGTAGTCCCATTTGTTTATTTTCTCCTTTACTTCCCTTGCCCTAGGAGATATATCAACAAAAATATTGCTATGGGAGATAGCTTAAATTTTAATGCATATGTTTTCCTCTAGAATTTTTATGGTAACTTGACTTATATTTAAGTCATTTATCCATTTTAAGTTTATTCTGGTGTATGGTGTAAGATAGTGGTCTAGTTTCATTTGTTTTTTACATGTACCATTTCAGTTTTTTCAACACCATTTTTTGAGGAGGCTGTCTTTACACTATTGTATGCTTTTGCCTCCTTTATAAAATATTAATTGGCCATAAAGACATGGGTTTAGGCCCTGGCTGATGGCTCAGTGGATAGGCACCTGCCTGCAAACCCAAATGTTGCTGCTTCAATTCCTCAGCCAAGCCACATAACCAGGTTGTGACCCAGGTCTCCAGCCAGGTCCTTGGCTGGAGGCAGGTGAAAGGCAACCATGCATTGATGTATCTCTTCCTCTCTGCATCTCTCCCTTTCCCTCTCTCTGGAAATAATAAATAAAACCTTAAAAAAAAAAAAAAAAAAAGACAAAGGCATGGGTTTATTTCTGGACTCTCTATTCTGTTTCATTGATCTATGTATCTGTTTTTATGCCAGTACCAGACTGTTTTGATTACAGTGGCCTTGTAGTATAATTTGATATAAGGTGTTGTGATCCCTCCAACTGCATTCTTTTTTTTTTTTTTTAATTTTATTGTTGTTGTATTACATCCATCCCCATTTTGCTCCCCTCTGTCCCCCTCCCCACCCACCCATTCCCCCCAAAGTCAATCCCACCTATTGTCCATGTCCATGGTTCCTTTATACTAGGTTCTTGTCTAAGCTGCTCCCCTTCTTTGCCTCTACCTCCCCCTCCCCCCTACCCCGTTCCCCTGACCACTGAAGGCCTATTCCTTATATTCATATACTTGGTTCTGTTTTGCTTGTTGTTAGTTTTGCTCATTATTGTCCCGTAATGGGTGAGATCATATGATATTTGTCCTTCACTGACTGGCTTATTTCACTAAGCATAATACTCTCCAGTTCCATCCATGTTGTTGCAAAGGGTACAAGTTCCTTCTTTCTTTC